>CABFWB010001005.1:156332-170798 GCA_902151455.1 Timema bartmani | reverse complement strand
TTACTACCCGTTCGGGTAATACGCACTTACGCTAATGTGTAATGGTAGGGTGATTATGGGATGAAATGGAGGACCTACAGTTTAACGTGGAATCTGAACCACGGTGGAGGCCTGGCATTCCTCACATTCACAAGTTGTGATTAATACACGTCTTGTCAAAGGTGAAGGAAGGGTTTGGCAATCAGATAAATCCGTGCTGGGACCGAGGATTGAACCCCGGACCCCCAGCACAGAAGTCTGACACCTTATCCCTACACCACAAGGTCACCCATCAAAGCTAGAGATGAACTGGATACAGAGATGTTGAAAGTAAAATTTCTCAAAGAGTACTGTGCAAGTAACACCCTCTCAGTGCACCCGACTTGGATCAAACCCCAATCTCCCCGTCTTCAGCAGTCTAGTCCAACACTAGATTAGCGCGTTAGACCACGCGGCCACTGAAGCGGGCTATTGTTACAATCAAGAAGCAGAAAAGCTCATGCATAATCCCGTGTACCACTCATATACCAAATATATTGACATATGGCATTACAATGTACGTGAAGTTTTTGAATGAGGAGAAATCAACGTGAAGTACATTCCAACAAACGAGATGATAGCTTACGTTCTTACCAAAGCTTGATGTAGCCAATGTTGGAATAATATTTTATTAGACTATGTATTTTGAATTTTATAAGGATATGTTTGTGAATATGTATAGGTATATTATGTGCAGTTCTAAGGGAGAATATACATTGTTAGGGTTGTATAACTAAGGTGAATAGTGGAAAGTTGGTGGTTCGAAGGATGTCCATTAGTCACGGTTGAAAAGAGGGTAAGAATGTCACTGGGAAATGTTAGGTAGAAAAAGCTGTGGGACTGGTTGAGCGCTGGCGTGCGTCTCGAGGACACTGGAAGGAAAGGACGACAAGGGTACGGACGTGTTGGTTGGCGAGTCTCACAACGTTAAAACGTGCATGGCTATATACATAGAGTTAAAATATTGTTAGTTATAATAAATATACAGTATATATTAAACTGTGTCTGGTGGTTTTATTAAAGCAACAAAGCAAGGAATACAGCGACCATGTGCAAATTACTATATTATGTAGCTAATATTAGAAACCCAAACGAAATATAATTATTTAGGAAGTTGAGACACAACAAGCTCTGTTAGAGCTGAGCAAAAGAATAGTGGGACAAAGAAAAACTACAACTAATAACTAATGTCTAGCAACTAGTGTTGTTCCAATCACTATAGTTTCTTTCTTCACTACTTCTCAAAATTATTCGAATGATTCATTCGATTATGCCCATCACTATCTCCAACCCGTTTGAGGAGTTAAACATGTTGAATACTAAATAGTGGTATAAAGATTTTTAGCATATAGTATAAATTATTGCAATACCAGTCGATAGCAAGGGTATTGGGTAATCGAGTATCGATATTGGCCCACCACTAGTTTTAATGTATTAACTGAGAGCTTGTTTTAGGATGGCACAAGCCTGCCCGCCACTCAACGAGCCTACCATGTGGACGAGCTGAAAACAAATGATGGACTCAAGATCGATATAAATTACTACCTAGCTCAGCAAATACATCCTGTAGTCTCCAGACTGTGTGAGCCCATTGAAGGAACAGATGCTGCTAGGATAGCAGATTGCCTAGGTATTTATTTTCCTTTTAATAAACCTAACTTTTTTTTGTATAGAATATGTTTGTAAATGACTAGGGGTGTGTGAAGTCTACTTTTTCAATTCAAACTGAATCCAAATTGAATATATGAAATATTCTTGAAGTTAAATCAAAGTTTGAATATTCTTTGTTTATGTCTCATGCTTGAGAAAATTAAAAATATAGTAACTTTGTGCAGTAAATTTGATAATAATTTTTTCAGACATAATAATAAGTCCTAATTGAGATCCCAAACTTAAAAAAAAATACTATCCGCCAAGTAAAACTGTAAAAAGGCTAAGTCTGAAATCTTTTTTAAATGGTCTGGAAAATTCGGGGAACTTTATATTAAAAGTTTTGTGACTGTTCCTTGTAAGTCAATCTGTGTCAGGTTATGCTGAAAATATAATACTAGATCATGTTGATGAGCAAGCATCATTCGACCCATATACCTTGCTTTCTTGATGAAAATACCTGGCTCAATGAGTTCAAGTAATAACGAGTGGACCTTCGCTAACTGATTGGTTGAGCTTCACCCCAATTGGCTAGATAAACCGCTATCTTGCGGCTCCCCCTACGCTAAATTAAACCCGGGTCATTAAGAGGCTTGTGAATGCTCCCGCCTCACTGGATAGTAGCGTTTTCTGTGTAGTATATTATAATTTGACAATAATCAATAGAAATTATCTTACTTTATTCCAACACATCACTCAACTCTCCAGGATTCAAACCCCTCATCGCTCGTGGTCCATCCAAACTATGTAATTTCCCACGGGCTTTGGTGGGGTTGTATTTAGGGGAACTATCATCCACTGTAAAAAAGAAGTTACAAAAATTAAGTTATCACATCATTTAATTCAAGTACTTCGGATTATTTCTAGAGTTAGGTTGAATCCGCTATTTTATGAATCCAAAACTCCAATTTACTTTCGAATCCCAATCCTAATCTTAGAAAAAGATTAGAAACATAGTAGAAAATATAAATATAATAGAATAATTTAAAATACAGATAGTAAATAAGTGTTAACATTATTTCTTATAATCCATTCATTATAACATTCATACATTCATTAAAGTGTTAAATAAATGGTCTGAGGCCCGATTGATAAGTTCATCCTGAAATTAAAAATTGTTATGAACCATCAATAATCAGTATATTAACGCTGTAAAACAACTTTCATGGGAAAAATTGAAGAAAAAAACCCTCTTTTCTAATCTTAAATATCCTTAGGGATTTGAGGGTCCCATTCCTAGTTTTTTCATATGAATATTAATTTGTAAAACACAATATCAATAATTGTATATAGGAAATTGATAGAACTAAAGAAAAAGGAAAAATAAACTACTAAGAGTAAATTTGATGAAGAAAGCCCACCAAGGGAAAGAGGAAAAATGTTAGAAGAATCCAATGCACAAAGGTGACATCTTCCTTTCTTCTGTCTTCTATACTAGTAGTAGTCACACACACATTTTAAGACAAATAGAATAATATTTTGGCACTGTTGCCTTTATCAAACACAAAGAAGAGAGAGATTACAAATAACACAAACAATGGATTACTCCATTTTGAATTTAAAGAACTGTTAAAAACACATTGTGCCAACTGTTTTTGGGAGTAAATATAAATTCCTTGGCTATGGTTAGTATTTATAAAGACCTATTTCAAATAATGATAATAATAAAAAATTATATTTTAAAATGATATTAATAATAATAATAATAATAATAATTTGAAAAATCTAGTAGAAAGAAAGAAACTATCTTCTGTTGAGGCCTGGTGGTAGTCTTGATTTGGTAATCCATTGGTGGGCCAGTTCCCACTGTTTAAGTTGAGAACTGTTGCACTGTTTGGGAAATGCTCTTAATATTTTGGTGGTGTAGCAGGTTTGAAAGTCCTGGTTGTGGGTACCAGCATGAATGGGAGTACAGGCTTGTCTGGGTCTTTGTGGTTTGTGTATGTAGAAAGAGTATTTTAGCTTTCAATATTTTTATTGGTGAACCTTTGTAATTTTCTAATTTTTGAATCTTCGTAAACCCACTACATATGACAATCCATGAAAGGGTGTGTGTGGACCTTTATAGTTTTTATATAAATATAATGTTCAGGGAACGTACAGGAAAAAATAATATAAATAAATCAGAGACACACATGAGGGCTTACAACATGGAAATAGAAACTGTAATATACTCTATAGCAGGGATGTGTACAGGTTAAGTTGGTCAATCTGGACTGAACTGACTAGAGTAGTTATGGCAGGAAGTGATGGACAACATGATCCGATCTAAGACTTTATATTTAGTCCTATTGGCATTGTGACGTGCGCTAGATATGTGGTTAGTGTACCAGACTAAGTATGTCTATGTGTAAAGACATAACAGAAACACAATGCCTATTTACACTGACATCACTAGTCAAAGTGCAAACTGCAAAGCTTGTATGTATGTATGTGTATATGTATGTATATATGTTTGTTTTACATTTGATTGCTTTAGGTCTTGATCCATCCAACTATCGCAAATATAAACATCAAGCTGAAGCAGAGGAGCCAACTCCAGGAGAAAATATTTCCCTTTCAGATGAAGAGCGGTACAAATATTGCGACAGGTCAGTCTCAGTAATAAAAATAGCTACTTGGATTATTTATCAATAATATTGTGTGAACATAATTTATTTAACTTATTTTATTACTTATTTACAAACTAAATGCACCAAAATACTTATTTTTCATCTACAATTCCAGGTTATTTGGAAAATATTTGTCACTAAAATGTTTCAAACCGTTATTAATTTAGTTGAACCCTGAAATCAAATTTTTTGTGTGAGAAATTGACAATATTATAAGAGTTGGAGGGCTTGATTATTTCAGTCTATGATGGTCACTGATACACAGGTCATGCATATCATTAGGGGGTTTGGGAATCACCTATCTCCCCCATGCTCTTTTACATTGACCACTCGTTTTCTCAGGATTTCTTTGAGATAACAATTTGAAACTTTCAACGTGGCTTCTTTCACTATTTTTGCATATTTTAACATTTCAGATTTTACTGGTATATAACTAACTGGCCAATTTATAATTTGTTTTGTAGAAAGCAATTTTTTGCATAAAAAATCATAGCTATGATTTTTTTCGAGCTCAATAATTAATATAATTAAAAATGGCTGTGTTAAAAGTTGTCTTACATTACTCTAAATATGTTGTGAAACTTTTATTTTAATATCTTTAATAGATCCTTAGTAAATGGGTCATTTATACAAAAAAAAACTTTCACAAATAAGTTTAAAGTTAATCTGTATTTCTTACTACACATCTAGTGCATTCCTGTACCATAAGAGGGGTCATCGGGATCTTCCATGGCTTCAAAGCTATCTTCTATTTTTATCTTGGCTTTAGATCTTTGCTGCCTTGAATGCATTATTATTATTTATTTATTATTAATTATTATAATTATTGTTATTATTATTATTAATTATTAATTATATATTGTTAGTGTTATTATTATTGTTATTATTATTGTTATTGTTGTTATTATTATTGTTGTTATTGTTGTTATTGTTGTTGTTGTTGTTGTTGTTGTTGTTTATCACAGTATATTTTAAATTTAATCCTATGATTTATTATGATCTAATTTTGTTTATGGTTGGACAGGAATTACATTTTTACTACGGGACGAGAACTGAGTCAGAGTATCAGGATTGGGACAGTAACGAGAAATTATAAAAAATAATGCTTTTGAATAGTTTTAGGGTAAAAATATATATTGATTTTCAAACTAATATGGTTAGACATTGAGAATAACACTATAAAAGTTAATACAAAAACTAAAATACAATATCATAATAATATATATAGGGCTGTTTGAATAGAATTCTTATCGAATCGAGCAGCAAAATTTTTAATGAATATCAAATAATACAAATCAAATAATTAATTTTATTTGATGGAAATTATTTTAATAACTAATAAATTACTTTTTGAAAATGGTGTTTCATATTTAACCGTTGGCTCAATCCAAAATTTTTTTATATTTTTTACACTTCTTAAATGTTCTCTAGGCTTGATACCCCTTAAAGGTTATTTAGGTGTGATGTCCCTTAAATGTTCTCTAGGTTTGAAACCCCTTAAATGTTATCTGAGTTTGAAATTCCTTAAAATTTAATAGAGCTGGGCCGATCAGCTATTTTGCCGATTAGTCCGATGCCGATCATTTGTTGCCGATTAGGCCGATCACCGATGCCGATTATTTTTATTTTCAATTTTAATAAGTGTATAAAGTAAAATGACCCTTAAAGCAAAAAAAAAGTTACTTTTACCAATTTTATAATGTCCAAGATAGTTTTGTTTAAATCACATTAATAAATAGCAAATATACCGGTACATGTTAGATAATTAAAATATGATTTCACATTTATGATTAAATAGGCCTACTGACCCTTTCATTAGACAAAGACAAATCATAATCAGCAAATTTAAATTTAATTTTAATGATAAAAAATAATCAAGGCACACATATTTTTGCACACAAGGAGAATAGGCCTACATCTATTTTGTTTTTAGATGAAATAGGAATTTTTACATCCAATGTCTATTAAAATATGGCTTCAATATTAAACAATTTTTAACAATCGTAATATTTTTGTGAATTGTGATTTAGATATATCATAACATAGGTTTTTGTGATTCTACAAAGCATTCCATCATAATTTAACTACTAAATATTAATATCGTATAGAAATAAGTGGTTTTTTAAAAAAAAGTATAATAAAAAGGCATCACCATTTTTAAACAGTAATCCGATCTTTTTATTAACAATTTAAATAATCTTAATGAAAAATAACATTGTTTTAACTACATTTAAATAAAAACTACCTTTAGAAAATCGAATGAACGGTGAACGGGTCAAAATGAACGGATCATTGAACTGAACCAGATACAATGAATCGTTCATTTAAAAGAACGATTTTGCCCATCTCTACTTCAATATGATAAAATAAATAATAAATAACATAATGTGCAACGAAAGTTATTTTTCGTGGTTTTTTTTAAGAAATACTTTAAAACTTATTTTAATTTACTTTTAACTATTAAAGAAAATGTAAAATTTAAATATTAATATATATTAATTCAATTCATATTGAAATATGAGCGAAACAAATTCCCTGCCAGTGGAAAGTTTTGTACTTGCATTAAAAGAAAAACGGTTTCCATTTAAAACAAAATGTGCGCATGTGCGAGATTATTACGTCCGATGTTTCATTTTTTGGGCATCTTTAACAAATCGAAATAAAACAACACCAATCTGCTAATATTTTATTTTATGATTATTAGATTTGTTACTTGTGAGTATCTTTATTTCTAATAACGTGCATAAATTGGAAAAAGACCTATGGTAAATATACTTATTTTGATATATTTTGTTTGGAATGTTGGATGTGCTGTTTATTTCAAACCTAAGTCGCTAAGAACAAGCTAATTATTCAAAGATCACATACGAGAAAGCAGAGATAAAATATTATTTTTTTAGGACTTATAATATACCCACACATTTTGAATAATCGGCATAAATAATCTGAGATTCAAACACCGATCATCGGAATCGCTGGTTATGCAATAATCGGCCGATGATCGGATTAATAATCGGCATCGGCCCAGCCCTAAAATTTATCTCTGTTGCCTCTGTTTGATACCCTTTAAATGCTCTATGTGTTTTAAACCCCCTTAAATGTGTTCAAGGTTTGAGACCCCTTAAATGTTCTTTAGGTTTAACACCCCTTTAATCTATACCTCCTTTCTGACTCGCTAACAACAGACAAGCTAATCAGCCATAAATGGTTGACCTTGGCAAGTTACTTCTTCCCCCCTTCATTTCCTCGACCTAAAAGATGGTAGAGTGGATATATCTGTCCTCTTAACTCTTTCGAGCTCTCTCGCTTGCTGAACTTAGCAAATATTTGTTAATAGACAGAACATAATGTGCCGCATGCCTCACAATGTGTATCTCTCCCCACAAGCATTAACCCACCCTTCTAAGCCTGCTACTTAACAAAGAAGCCGACTCTGTACAAAATAGATTAATTTTGATGAGTCAGCGGTAACTGCTAGAACACAAAGTGCACTTTATTTTCCCGCTGAAACATTTAAGGAAATACCCAATACTGCCCAACTTAAAAGAATGGATAAATTCCTGACTTATTCCCCCGGGACCGTTCATTGTTTGAAATCTCGTCCACCCCTAATTTTTTCCCATTATTATTATTTAAAGTAAGCAATTTTAGATTTTAAAATTTTTCATGTTTGTTTTAATCTTATTTCATTAAAAAAAATTAATAAATATATCACATTTATTTATTCAACCCAAGCTTGACTCACTTCGATACTCAGGAACTTCATGAGAAATACGCTCAAGATGACTTTAATCAAACAAACTTGAGCTTGCAAATTCTTAATGAAATGCAAAGATAGCATGAATTTGGCTATACAAACTTTCATTTCATTTGTCTGCTTTTACTAGTAAGTAGCTATTCTGAATATAATGCATGAACACTTATTTATTCTTTTTGTTTTTGTTTTACAGGTTTCAATTCACTTGTAAAAATGAACAATGCAAACAAAATAATATTTTGGAAGGAGTTTACTGTAAAAATGTAAGTATTACCTTATGCTTACCTCTATTTGAAAGGAATAGATTATAAATATGACTTAATAATGATGAAACAAGTAATATTAGGCCAATTGCCGACATCCGTATGCTTCTGGTTATTCACATGAGATGTTGCTAGGAGAAAACCAAGCTTCGACCTGGATATGTAGGTAAATCAAAAATGGTTGTCAGACACTTTAGAAAATATATCTCTAAAAACAAAATAATGATGTTACCAATATATATTAAAACCCTATAAAATAATGTAATCTAAATGGGATATTCGAGATTTGAAAATTCAAAAAGGAAAAGACTAATTAAATAGGTATTAAGAATGGGTGAGTTCTTGAAAATCTGAGTTTTAGTCGAATTTTAGTAGTTGTTGAAACTTAGCTCTAATTTTTTTCAAAATGATAATATTTTCATTACTTAGTGTTTATCTCAACTTTTTAAGTGATTTCTTTAAATTTTAAGATATAATTTTATAGTAAATAGATCTTCAATCTCTTCTTTCTGCTGATTCAAAGGTATAATTTATAACTTGTACAACTATGTAACTTTTGCTATGTGTTTGGATTATCATAACTTTTTTTCGCGAAAGATTATTATTCTTAAAATTCTCTTTTTATGAATTATAAATGGATCTATTACAGAAATTGAACTTTTGTTATAATCTTTGGAAGAAGGAGAGGAACAAATAAAAGGGAACTAATTAATAGTATGGCTTTTACAATGAAAAGAGGGAATAATTGTCTCTTGAAGAAAATATTTAGTCATCACTCAATTACTCCATCTAGAGGCAGCCATTACTTATTTGTCCAGTGGCAATAGTATAAAATATGTTTTATTGTAAAAGCCATATTGTGTTAGTTCATTTTTATTTGTTCCTATCCTTCCACATAAAAAAAATGGGTAGTTGTTGTACTTTAAGATAGTTTTCAAACAATATTTTTGTAGAGGCTGCAATTTTGTAAAAGCTTACTTTTTGTATGAAGTACTGTGGTTTATCAGTTTTGAAAGTGCTTACCATTTACCTTGCACAGAAAAGTTTGTAATATTCTTTTAAATGTGTTGCACGTGTCCCATGGTCCAAAATTATGTTGTACCTTGGGATACATTTTATTGTACCTTGGGACTATCTGAGATTCATTATAAAAATAACCTTAGTTACAGTAAATATAATTCATTCACGATAGGTCTTTACCTGGATGACAGTTCAAAAATCATATGTTTAGGTTTTAGGTTACCAACACTTGTAAAAGAACACTGTTTTGTTATGAATGTTAAGTTTTTTAATTACATGTTATATTTTACATTTAAAATAACTTAAACTTAAGTTTTCTCACATTATTTCATTACTTTAAACAATTTCTGTTTACCTGCCTTTACAAGATATTTAACTTCATAAAAAAGAGTATTGTTTTTTAACAACTTGCACTTACTATATATAAAAAAAGTTATCGTTTTCCCCCACTTAGTTTACTAAGGCATACTCCCCCACCTTTATTTTATTTTCTTCCAAATTAATTTCCTTCTAGAGTTCAATCTCATCTTGTAAAATTTCATCTATGAACTCTTACATATCACAGTTTTCTTTATCTGACATGAAGTGCATTGGCTCATCTTCAGAGGTGGAATTTTCAATATCTTAATTTTTTCTTCCCAGATTTCTTCCTCTTTTTCTTAGCAAGATACAACTGTCTTGGCTTTTGCTATTACTTTTTATTTTATTTTTGATCTCCTCCATCCCTTTCTTTTCTGATGTATCTGTTAAAACTTTATTTTTACCAGGTAGTCTTCCTCTTATAGATTTTTTTTTTTCTGGCTGCAGCTTTGAGGAATCGACGTATCATATCAGGTGTTTATAATGACAGGAGGTATTCTAGTGTTTGAAGGTGACTGCATATTAGTTGAAATTGAAGGAACAGCAGTTGATGTTGAAGCAACAACAGTTGATTTCTCTATAGTAGGCATAATTTCTACCCGAGTGTTGTGTTCTGTTTCTCAACCAATTCACGATCGGTAATGTATGATGATAGAAACTCGTCATCTCTGGAAATGTTATAATTGAATGGAAATATTCCACTAGCTTGAAAGTCCTTCTTAATATTTTCCTTTGTGAAAGCTCTATTACATGCTATTAAAATCAATCCAGAAACATCATAAATAGTTATTGGTGTTCCAGGATTAGTTAACATCCACCCATTCATATCTTCATTATAAAAAGTTTTTGTATTATATGTATAATACAAGTCTTGTTGTGCGCCAGAAAGTAGTGTAAACAACTGAGAAACAAGTGAAGTGTGCAGCCGCCATGTCAGACAAAAGAATGTAGCGTAAGTGTTACGTGGTAACGGCCGTGAACTGCCCCTATTATATTCGCGGTTATAATGTGACCTCAGTTAGCACACTTGCATACATAACAGATGGCGACGAGATAGTGGAAACGGATGCTTATAATATTCAGCTAAGCCGTGTGAGTGTATAATTTAATAATTAATTGGCCGGAACATTATTAATTATTGGCCATTATGTCTGAAAGACAGGAATTCAACTTAGGTGAGACCTCAACATGGCTGCTATACTTGACGCAATTAAAGAAATTTTTTTATCAAAGAACATTGTCGATAATACGCAGAAGAGAGCCCATTTTTTGTGTAGTTGTGGGAAAGGTATGTGAAGAATTTTAGGCACGCGATTTGAGTGAGATTCCATTTATAGAACTGATTGATCGGCTGACTACGCGGTTTGCGCCTCGCCTCGAGACAGTGCAGTACCACCTGTTCACCCGCTGACGCCAGCAGATAGGGGAGAGTATAGATGTGTTTGCCACTGATCTTCGCCGATGGTTGTGGTTTTGGTGGTGAGGTGGTAATGGAAAAGATGCTCCGTAGTCAATTTGTTTGCAGATTGGCTGACACTCAGCTACAGCAGCAATTTTTTTATCAAGCCTGACCTGACATTAAAAATAGCAATAGAAGCCGCCAAAGCGGCTGAAGGTGCCAGAAAATATGTAGAGAATGTACGGGATGAAGCAACAACACACGGAGCTGTATATGAAATTGGTAGCCAGCCCCAATATAAATCTGCTTTTCAGCGAACGCGCCGACAGGACACAAACCGCGGGTCACAACCGCAAGTAGGAAATCCACCCTCAAGCAAAGTAGGGTCTGGCCAGGAAAACCGAGGGAGAAGAGCACGGCACTTCTTTCCAGGCCAGTGTTTGAGATGTGCAGGGCAACATCAAACACGCCGCTGTACGGTGGATCAAAACAAACTTTACTGTACAGTTTGTGATCGAAGAGGGCATGTGGAGTCAGTTTGTCTTTCAGAGACGAGGCACGGTAGGAATACAGCAAGGGCACATCAGGTAACGGATATAACAGAGCCTCATAAACAGGATTCCGAGGAGCTATCATTAAAGGGGCTGGAGCTATATAATATTAAAGACTTAACGAAACACAGTGGGCCTGACACCAAGAGGCAACCCACAATGCCAGCGATAAAACTGTCCCTACGCATAGACGGTATGTTTCACACCATGGAGGTAGACACAGGGGGAGCCCTGATGCTCATCTCGGAGGAAACTTATAAAGTACTGTGGCCTCACCAACCCAAGTCAGAGTCCTTGACTTGGATTTGCGTACCTGGGCAGCTGACAAACCACTTCGACTACTAGGCTCAAAATCAGTAGAGGTTCAATTTAAAGAAAGACGAGCGACCCTAACCCTGGCAGTAGCCATAGGTCATGGACCCAATCTACTTGGAAGACCGTGGTTTGAGCCCCTTGGTCTCACAGTTCACGGGCTAAATGTTGTAGGCAACACTTATGCGAACACAGAGCAAAACCCTACCAGCATTAATAGTCAACAAAAATTACCGGTACCTGGATACAGGACAAACAATAAGATTACAGTTAAAAATACCCTGCTTACTCCGAGTGAGGTTAAGGATTTAAGCCCCTTGGTACAGGGTTACCCTGCAGTGGCCGACCCCACATTTGGAGAGTTTAATGGACCTATGGTGAGACTGAAGCTAGATCCATCCATACCACCAAAATATTGTAAGGCCAAGCAAGTACCATTTGCGTTAAGAGACAAGAGTGGATAAGGTTATCCAAATGGCTAGTTGATCTGGGGGTGTATGAGCCAGTGACATATTCTAGATGGGCCACACCATTAGTTATAATTGAAAAAGGAAATAGAGAGCTTCGTCTTTGTGGGGATTACAGGTCAACACTGAACAAAGCCTTAAAACCTGATACATACTTTTTACCTACAGCTTCAGGGGCTTTTGCACAACTAGCAAGGGGAACAATTTTTTCAAAATATTGATTTAGAGCAAGCATATACGCAGCTCAAAGTAGATGTCGAATCTGCAGACGTTTTAACAGTAAACACAATCAGAGGTCTCCACCGGGTGCACCGCTTGCCATTCGGGATTAATAGGGCACCAGGCATTTTCCAAAGAAAGATGGCCAACTTATACGCAAATATGGAGGGAGTGGCAATCCTACTGGACGACATAGTATTGGCAAGTAGAACATTCTAAGAACACAAGGACAAACTGTGTTAGGTGCTTCAGGGACTCAGTGATGCGGGCCTTCGAGTCAAAATAGCAAAATGTCAGTTTGGAGTCCCAGCAACAACCTTTTTGGGATATTGAATTGATGCTTCAGGCCTACACCCAATGTCTGAAAAAAGTGAGTGCTATTCAGAATGCCCCAGAACAGTTACAGTCATTTTTAGGGTTGCTGAATTTTTATGAGCATTTTCTACGCAACAAAGCTACTATCTTGGAACCACTCCACTGTCTATTGGACCAACACAGTGAGTGGAACTGGACACAGGAACATAGTAAAGCCATGGATGCAGCTAAAAGGCTCCTAACATCAGCATCAGCCTTGGTTCACTACGACCCAAACAAACCTGTTGTCCTTACTTATGGAATTGGGGCAGTACTAGCCCACATAATGTAAAATGGGACTGAGACGCCAATAGCATTTGGGTCCAGGACGCTCACCAAAGCAGAGCGCTACTATTCACAAATAAACAAAGAAGGCTTAGCTCATGTCTTTGTGGTGACAAAACCTCCTTTGTCACAAATTTACAGCAGTGACAGATCACAAACCACTTTTAGGACTTTTAGCTGCTGACAAACCCATTTCAGCAGTGGTTTCGCCTCGCATCCTCAGATGGTCATTAATTCTGTCAGCCTACGACTACGATCTGCAGTATTAACCGGGCAAGAAAGTGGGGCATGCAGACGCTCTTAACAGACTACCAGAACCCACTGAAAAGCAAGCTCACCCAAAGCCATTGGGAGTTTCCTTACTGGATATATCAGTTGAAGGACCTATATCTTCATCCCAAGTGGCGTATGAGACGGAAAGTGACGCTGTATTGAGCAAAGTTAAAAGATTGATTGAAACTGAATGGCCAGATTGTAATCCTGGGCCAGACCTAACACCGTTTTGGACGCTACGCCAGGAACTAAACACTTCAAGAGGGTGTGTGATCAGAGGATCTCGAGTTGTCATGCCAACCTCCTTAAGACCAGCAGCTCTACAGCTGCTTCATAACACCCACTTGGAAATCATAAACACAAAGTATGCAGCACACAGTTCAATGTGGTGGTCAAACAGACAAGGAAGTAGAAGCAACTGTACAAGGCTGCAATACCTGCCAACAAGTTAAACATAATTTAAATGTTTGAGATATGTAAATACATACATAAATACATGTTGGTCTGGTAAAAATATAGTGAAACAAATGATGTTTAAATCACACACTACTTTTACAAATAAAATAGCCTAGAACACACTTTGAGTCTATATGTGCTGTTGAACTAACACTATCATTGAATAGAGCATTATAACATCAAGAGACAAAATCCAAAATATCTAATTACCATTAATTATTTTCTAATTTACTAAGCAGCATAAATCTCAAGCATCAATCTCTGTGTGGTGTAGAGATGTGTCGTTCGCGAACAAATGGTTTAAATTGAACAGCTCCTCAAGGTGAACAAGTCGAACTAGTTCACCTTATCAACATGAACACTAGTTCGAATTGAACGACACAAGGCACAAGACATTTGGAAGACTATTGGGCCGAAAGAAGTTTTTTTCACTCCTTGTTCAGCAAATCTACCTCCTATGCGTCATCCTC
>CABFWB010001005.1:109536-155691 GCA_902151455.1 Timema bartmani | reverse complement strand
GGTCGCGAACGATGAGCCACTAGCCGGTATCAGGTCGGTCGCGAACGATGAGCCACTAGCCGTTATCAGGTCAGTCGTGAACGATGAGCCACTAGCCGGTATCAGGTCGATCGCGAACGATGAGCCACTAGCCGGTATCAGGTCGGTCGCGAACGATGAGCCACTAGCTGTTATCAAGTCGCGAACGATGAGCCACTAGCCTGTATCAGGTCGGTCGCGACCGATGATCTGCAAAACAAGTATTCGTTCGCGGACGACTGAACGATAAAAATGAACGGCTCATTTCATTGAACTGAATCACTTTAAGCCGTTTCCAAGAGTGAGCCGTTCTGCCAATCTCTAGTGTGGTGGTATCTGGTGACAAAATGATTAACTCTAATTTGTTAGTTTGACACTCACTCTACAGATAGCAGCACATTATTGACTATCCCTAGATACAACACTTTCCCATAATCAAAAAGTTTTTAAAAAAATCTCAAAGAGAAATTCTACTTGAAATACTTATAGTGGAAATATTGCTTTCTATTGCTTGAACTCAATTAGAACTCATTATTTTCCTTCAAACACAAAATCATGATTGAAGCAAAACAATATATTAAAATGTGGAAAGCTTTCACTGTTTTATAAGATTTTAATTAGATATTTGATAGGGATCTGCGAAGTCTGCTTTCTCAAATCAAATTGAAGCTGAAATGTTTTTTGTTATTTTTTTATGCTTTTTGTGTTTATAGATAACTTTTATACACTAAATGTGTGTGTGACTACATCTACTAAAGAAAACAGAATAAAGGAATAAAATGCCACCTTTGTGCTTTGGATTCTTCCCACTTTATTCCTCTTTCCTTAAGCGGGATTTTTTCATTAACTCTTCACTTATTAGTTTATTTCTATTTCATAAAATCATTTAGCCACTGATTTTCCTTATTGTTAAACATTTTATACACTATAATGATTTGTAATAATTCATTTTGGGCTAAATTAAAAATAGTGCATTAAAACATTTTTAAGCGATTCCAATGCATAAAGCAATACAATTAATGATAACATAATATTTTTTCAAACAAAAAATATTCTAACTTTGATTCGACTTTGATAATATTTCATATGTTCGATTTGAGCATGCTTCGAATTTAAAAAGTGGACTTTTCACACCCCTAATAATGTTTTAAATTAAAAGTTGAATATACCTAGTATTAACCTTAGAGGTTTTGAAGCTTACAACCCTGTCACAATTATAAAAGTAAAACCATTTCTAATAGTCCCACTTCTTAGCCTTACCTCCACTTCTATTTCCAATTAATATTCCTTGAGAACCAGCTAAGTTTCATCATTAAACTTTACTAAAACCATTATTTTCTTTTCTGTGAATTAAAACCAAAATTTGAATCAGTATACTTGAACACTAATTCCTTCGTTCCTACAGGGAAACCAAGAGTACCTCTCTGTGGAAAAGTGCTGTAATCCTGAATGTTCAGTTCGTCCCATCCAGTACCTGACCAGTATCCAAAACCAGCTGGTACTTACCATGAGGAGCTATATTCACAAATATTATCTGGTACTAAAACAACTTGATTGTCTCATTATATTTATAATCTTGAATTTTTTTTAAAATTTACATCTTTAAGAAAACTAAGTAAAAATCATGATTTTATTAGTAAAATGACACTTGTTCAGGAATTTTAATCCTGAACCTATGGCTCTATACATCATTTGCTCTTTTTTACAGAATTTCTCAAAATACTCGGAAAGTAATCCCTAATTGAAAGGTTTATATGAGTGATAGTGTCGCTCACTTTGACCCATGAGGAGAGTTTGATCTGACAAGTGCACAACTGAAGATTGCTATTTTTGCCCCATTTTGTTGTTTCTCTAATGAGGTACTTTTCCTGTGACTCGTATCACTGGTCACACAGTCCAAGACATCAGTCTAGAGACGATTGCCGGTTGACATTGTGCTGAAGTTTGATTCTTTGTCAGATGCACTGAGAGGTGGTTTTGTATGTGTGATTTATTACTGTTTTTCATATCTCCTGTTGGTGACCTGGTGGTCTAGGGGTAAGGCGTCAGACTTCAGTGCTGAGGGTCCGGGGTTCAATCCTCGGTCCCGGCACAGATTTATCTGATTGCCAAACCCTTCCTTCACCTCTGACAAGACTTGTATTAATCACAACTTGTGAATGTGAGGAATGCCAGGCCTCCACTGTGGTTCGGATTCCACGTTAAACTGTAGGTCCTCCATTTCACCTCACAATCACCCTACCATTACACATTAGCGTAAGTGCGTATAACCCGAACGGGTAGTAAGACGTGGTGCTAATAATAATAATAATAATAATCATATCTCCTGTTCATGCTAATGAGGGTGAACTTTCTCACATTATCTTCCTCATGTTCACCTCATAGGTTAAGCCATTAAATTAACCATGTGTCTAAATCAATAAACTAAATGTACTGTATTGGCCCAAATATACTGCGTGGTTTTTCTCCTAAAAGTGTCCTTCCAAAAACTATACTTGTAAAGTATGCGCAGCCTAACATTTTCACTGAAATAAACCTTCATATTCCTACAGATGTATATTTTGTAGTATGCTCCAACTGTACTGACTGGCAGGAACAAATCAGCACACATGTGCACATCTAATAATAAATTCAAGGTCAAAAACGAATTGAGAAACCATTTAGAGTGTGGAAACTATCATGATCAAAACAGAGATAGGAAAGATTTCCACCCTTCATTGTAACTGTACTCCTTAGCTCAGTCGATAGCGTGTCTGCCTACTGAGCTAAGGGTCCGGGTTCGATTCTTGGTAGGGCCAAAAATTAATCATTGATGAAAATATGGGTTTACCCTTTCACATTGATAAACTAATGGTGTGGCTATCCTAGACTTAAGCTAGATTTAAGACATGTGAAGCTACAACAGGCCTAGCAAGCTGCTAGTGGAAAAATATAATGACTTGAATATAAAAAAAACTGACCCAGGCCACAGGCTGGAAGCACTAATGGATGTAAAAAATTGTAACTATACTAAAAATTCAGTACATCGGTGCTAGTTGCGATAAAATTCTGTGATGTGTTTCTGGTATTTAAAAAAAATTGGGGTGCCTGCACATTAGCATTCAGAGGGCCTAATAAAACTTTGTCATATTTTAAGTTTTTTTCCTCGCATATTTGAGACTTTTCACTTTTCATGTAGAACACCTTTAAAATATTAGTGTTATATTATATGAGATACTGTATTTGTATTTGGGCCAATACGATATATATTTTTTTAATAGAGTGCTGTGATATTTTCTTAAAATCCCATCTCATCTTCACTTAAGTTGGATGGTTTTTAAGTTACTGAAAACCAATGTTACTACTGAGCGTACTTTAAAATATGTTACACTTTTGACTTTTCTGTTTAAAGCACACTAAAGTTGTATGGTTTTAATAAATTTGTTTTCCTAGAATTGGCTCATCTGTGAAGATCCAGGATGCACAAATCGTACTCGCAGGGTGCCATTGCATTTCTCCCGCAACTATCCCATTTGCACCCAATGTGAGAAGGGAGTCATGTTCAAAGAGGTATTCTTTCTTTTTAAAAAGACTTGTCATGTATAGGGCCTACACACTTTAACATTTAAAGATCATCAAACTTTTTTCAGGCTAGTAATAAATGTCCAAAACGTTTCTATATTTTCTTCCTAAAATTTCTTATCTGTGTATAGTAATGCATCAAAAGTAAAAATGGGGTTTTCCACAAATTAACTAATTATTAAACAATTGTTATATTTGTAAGAAGGTACAGAAAAGGTGGATAGAAACATATAAAAGGGGACAAACACAAAATGGCTTTTACAATGAAAAGAACAGAGTTCACACTTTACATTGCTGCCACTGGACAAAGAGCTAATGGCTTCCTCTTGAACAAAATCAATTGTTACGCCCAATCCCCCGATCTAACAAAATATCTCAAAAAGTGAAAAGAGATTTTCCTTAAGGATACATATTATTAAAAAAGGAATATTTATGGTTTTAAAAAAAATTAATTTAGGCTAGCATAGTTATGTGAAAATATCCAGAGGCTACATCACTATTTTTATAGAGGACATGTTCCAATAGGTTTTAGAGCTAATTTACAATATATTACCCCCATCAATGGTCGCATGGCTCTAAGGCATCCCAATAGATAAATGCTGGTGATAGGGAAATCAAGGTTAAAATCCTAAACTGGTGTAATGAGAATTTTTTTTACTAGATGGTTTTCCATTGTCTCTCCATGCCAATGTGAGTATATTAACTAAAAATTTACCTTTTACGCCCCTACCACATTAGTGTGAATAAGCATATAAAAATATATGTTGTGTAAAAATGTTTGACTAATTTAAAATTATTAAAAGTTCAGTATTATTTTGTTTCAGTACAATGAAAGCCAACTTTACACCCAATTGAGCTATTTTCAGCACATTTTTGACTTAAACAAGGTTGCAGAAAAGAGTAAGTGTGTTAAAAATAAGTGTTCCTTTTCAAACAATAGAAACAATTGACAAGTAATGTTATATTTATATATGTTTATATTTGGGGTGTGGGAAGTACACTTTTCAAATTTGAAGCGAACTTGAATCGAATATATATAATATTCTCAAAGCTCGAATTTTTTTGTTTATTGTTTTATGCTTGGAAAAGACTATATTGGGCTTATTCATTTAACTTAAATGCGCCAAGATCACTTAGAAAATGTTTTATTTCACAATTTGTTTGTAATGTTTTGTTCTAATCTGATACATACAATTCAATAACTTCAAATGGTTTAATATTAATAGTTTTATTGGCAAAGCCTTATAATTGTCAAATCTGGAATTATTTTTTTTAATCGAGGTCGAATCTGATATTTTTTTTGAAGCCAAGTCAAAGTTTCAAAGCTTCGCCCACCCCTAATATAATACATAATTTTATGTATTATATTATATATACATATCTGTGTGTATGTGCATGTTTTTGCATCTGTTAGTGTTTTGTCTCAATTACTACTTAAAGTGTTTACTAAGGTGAATGTGCTAGCTAACTCTCTTATTTATAAGAATTGGGTGTGAATGGTACTTTTTATTATGAGTATTTCACAAGTAATTTCAAAGCAAACTTGAAGCACCACTCACCAAGTCAGCCAGCACAATCGGCAGAACTGTAAATAAAAAAATAAAGCATCTACTAGTTATGAATTAAAACTATAAATACAAATTTCAAAACAAACCTTATAAAATGTTTAGTTTTTAGTTAAAGTAAAATATTAACCCTTTGAGTGCCAACGTTGCTCAGCGCAAAATATTTGCTAAAATTGCCAGCGTCGCTCACAGCGAACCCATGTTTTCGAGCTCTTAGTTCAGTATTAAGTCAACAGATAGGGTAGATTTTATTTCCACTGCATTCTCTTATGTTCAAGTTACTTTTATTTGTCTTTGCACTTAGAGTTTCGATATATTGAACATGAAAATTATTTTCTAACTTTGAGTTTTATCTTTGGCCTTGTTTGTAAACATGACTACTAAGAGGAAAACTGTGATTCAAGACAAAGAAATGCTTGCAAGATTTATTGATAGCTCAAGCGATAGGGATCAATTTGTTAGTGATTCTGAAAGCAGTGGTTCTGAATTTGTAAATAATGAAACTGAACAGGAATTATATTCTAGTGAAAGTGAAAGATCAGAACAAGTAGGAGTGGCAGCTGACATTGATAACACGAGTGTGAATACTAGTGATTCCTATTGGGATGAAATAAATCTTGAACATCAGGATAATCCACCCCAACCTCTTCATATTTATGCAGAAGTACCAGTACTATAACCCTGCTAAAGTTGATGGTCACTGAAACAGCTGCTATGCATAACCCAATTTTAGTGTAAAATCTAAAGTGTTTGTTTTTATATTCTATTTCAAGTTATTTAAATGCTTAAAGCTTAAAAATTAATGTTAAATAAAACAGTAAAAAAAATTTTTTTAAATATCTTGGCTAGTGCTTTTTTTATTATATTTGGAAATTAAAAAAGTATATGCATAATTATATAATTGGATTGGCAAGCATGTTAGCTAGCTTATGTAAAAATGTGAGTGCAAGAAGCTCAAAGACTAATAAGTTATTAAATTTTAAACAAAATCCTGTATTTTTCAGCAAAATAGCTTGGCACTTTTAGCACATTTTTTTGTCATTTCTCTTGGCACTTAAAGGGTTAATATATATATATAAAAAACAAATTTTACAAGTAATATTATTTCATTCTATCATTAATTTAAAGAAAACATCAACATAACTTAGTTGAATACAAAACCAAAACTAATAAATACACACTTTTGTGGTCAAAGGGTCCAAGACGACACACTCGCATTAGGTGACTGCTGATGATAGGGAAATCGAGGCTTGAATCCCAGTCGGGTGTATTGAGGGTGGTTTTCCCTAAATGTTTTTCCACTTTTCTCCATGCAAATGTGGATACGTTTCCTTAAAATCCAACCTTATTCATCCCTAACACATTAGCGTAATTAGTACATTGGAAATAATCTGAATGGGTATTGATATGTATTGCTAAAAAAAATACATATAAATTTAAATAGTGTCAGTTAAATAACATGGTGGCGTCTTAATACTTATTTATCTAAAACTTTTGTGTACACATGTTATTGAATTTATTTTAAGTAAGCTTCTACTTTATATTTTAGCAATTATATTACACTATATAATATTTTAATACTTCTATATAAGTTGTTTTGTTTTAGTGAACAACAAATAAATAAGATGTAAATATTTGAAATAAGTTATATAAATACTCATCACTGCGCTATGCTTTTATATACCTAAAAATATGGTTAGATACAATGACCCAATATCTACAACTATTTTAAAATGAAACTATAATTCAAAATTGTAGGATCTATTATTTTAAGTTTGAATATGAATAGTTTAGGAATTGATTCAAAAATAATCTAATATTCACATATCCCTTATAAGAATGAAAGACTGGAAGGGTAACCCCCTGCACATTGAAACAGATTGCACTTAAACAACACTCACCATAATGCCAAAAAATTCAATTTTGGAGCACATCAGATGCTATCATCAAAGTAGGAAGAATTAAATTTAGGAAAATAGTTTTGGCTTCACCAATTAGGCAATTACATAATATGTTTACTATTGTTATTACTATTATTTTATTATTATTCTTGTGGAGAAAATGACACTTTGACTTTGGGAAATTTTCAGGGGAGAAATAACAATTTCCCATGTAAACAAAATGGGAAACGAGAGAGGTTTTAAAAATAATTTTCCTATTTAAGCTTTTATTTATATATCAGATTAATCATTTTAGTTCATACTTTGCCTTCCCATTAATTCCATTCAAAAATAAAAGATAATTTGATAAAATTAGAAGCCTATGGAAATTTGATCAGAAAGGAATCAAATTGTATAAGTTCAAATAAGGTGTTTAACAACGAGAAGGCCCAATGGTTAAATGATTTTTTTTTAACAACAGTTTACAGAACATAGTGGAAAAAGAAAGGTGTTAGAAATAGTACAGAGTAGCATTAGTAGAAACCAAATTTTATAATAGTTACGGAATATACTGGTGTTAATTTTAATAACTACTTAAACAATAAAATGCAATATATTTAAAAAACTAATCTGAAAAAATAAAGGTTAGCCACAGTCTTGTCCATAAGATTACCAAAAAACTTTCTCGACTAGTTACCTCTTACATTTTAGTTATTAAACCTCTCACAAACAGCGCTGTTTCTCTCCTAAAATATTAGTAGTATATCCATTATGATTGTTGGAATGATACTAAAGCAGATGGATGCAAAAGAAAATAATACCTTTAACGTAATAGTCATGTATTTATGCAATTAAGGGTGGTGAAGGTGTATTTCATGCATGATTAAATATTTAAAAGCCACTTTTGACATTATTTCGAGCTAAAAATGTGTATTCCAGGCTTATATATATATTCAGGAATAAATATCACCATCAATTGTATGTAGTGAAGCTTTGTAATGTAATGGCACTCGGCTGTGTTGATTGTGAATTAGATGGGCAGGGAGTCCCGGAAAGCTGCTGCTAAAGCAATTCTACTGTGTCTCAACGCACACACATGGAAAGCCAAAAATATGAGAGGCTGGGGTTAGCCAGGAGTTATCTTCTAGACTAGCTAGCTATGAGAATAAAAAAAGCAATACTTTGACTTACTGTGCTAGTAGCTGTTGTATTGTGTTAGTAACTAAGATAACATAAGTGGTGTAATCAGTAAACGAAACGTTTATTAAACTTCCATATATAGTCCGGCAGCTTAGCATGAAAATGTGGACACACCAGACAAAAGCATCAAATTTTTTCCACATGCTACTTAAGGTCATAGCTTTAAATTTTTAGTAGGAACCGCCTCCTCTTGCAGCCATCTTTAAATATAAGTATATTACCAATATCTCGGCTTCTAAAGCATTTATGATCACAATCTTGGTGTGTAAATATACGTTTTCAGGGTCAGATAATACAAATAGACAATTTTTAAATGTGTCAGACAATTTATTTATTCACAATGCTGCTTGTGCAACCATGTACCATTTACAAAAACTTTTAAAATGTTTATCCATTCTGTCTCATGTTGAAAAATTGTATTACAAGATGGATTGGAACAAGTGCTTGATCTGTCAGGATATAACTACGGAACATTTGTGAAATGCCCACTCGATGCACGAGGAATCGGGGACAAAACTTAGCCATACCAGTCCTTCTTGAACATCATCTCTTGAGTTCTGAAGCTTGGAGTCATTGCCATTGAAACTTAATTTCGGAGAAGACAGGAGTGCAGATAAAATGGTCCAAAACTCTGGTGCATGGCATAAATCTTAAGTCAAGTTGAGCAATTTGAAGTTGGAAAGGGCTAAAAAGAGTTGAAATATTTCAGAAAGTTGCACATCTGGAAAGAAACAACCTTGGCGTGGAGTTATTGCTAGAATGGCATTGTTTTTTATTTATTTTTTCATGGAAATTATGGACACCTTCATTAATTTCAAACATTTGTAGCTGATACAAACATAAGAAAAATGGTAACAGAACTGCACGAAACACAATTGATGGCAGCATTAGAAGGTGGATGATCTCATTGCCCACGACGCCAACCATCATCTGCAGTGTTAAGGCCCGCCGCACATTGGACGCAGGGCAGGCACAGCAGAGGCATAGGGCATGCACAGCACAGGAAGAGGTTTCTGCAAGGCACCGCACATTGAACACAGTCCTGGCAGAGGGCGGGCATAGCACAGGAAGAGGTTTCTGCAAGGCACTCGCACATTGAACACAGTCCTGGCAGAGGGCAGGCACAGCACAGGAAGAGGTTTCTGCAAGGCACCGCACATTGAACACAGGCCTGGCAGAGGGCGGGCATAGCACAGGAATAGGTTTTTGCAAGTCACCGCAGATTTGAAGCGAGTCGGGTAGCTTTCACCCAGTGGTATAAGACGTGATATGGCATGTGAATTAGAGGAACTTCTGATAGATTTGTATTCCGAGTCAGACTCTGAATTAAATAATTTAATTTACTTTATGCGCAGTGTCTAGTAACATCTAATTACTCTAATGGATTATACAAACTACTTTAGATTAACTAACTACAATTCAGTTCAAAAGCAATCTTTTCCCATAGCTCATCTTTCAGCTTCATTCTCATGTAGTCTGGATTGCTTGTTTCATATAATATTGGATGGTCTTGAACTAATTGAATAGGATGTTCCATCACAATACACAAAAACTATGTGACAGAGGCGCAGAGGACACAGGAAAACTGTACGTCTACTACAACCAGAGAGAGGCGGGAAAGAGGCGGGAAAGAGTTATCGCTACAGTGCACCGGCACTCTGTCCAATGTGCGGTAACCCATAAGAACACGTGTATTACAAATTTTCCTCTTCCTCGCCTGCCCCTCTGCTACGCCTGCCCTGCGTCCAATGTGCGGCGGGCCTAAGCTAGTCGCCCACTAAAGTGCACCACGCAGAACCACTGTGTGGAACTTCCGCGCGGAACTGCCATGTGTAACATTCACCAAATTATAGTGGTACTTGGGATGAGATAGGTTGTATAGGTGGGAATATTCTTTAAACTAATAACACCACCTCTTCATCATTCGTTCTGAAAATCTAATAAACTCTAATAGATTTATCAATAAGTTGTGTAGAGTACTTTAAACTCAGCTTAAATGGGCAAATTCGTTTGCACATGACACTCTTTTGTTTGAGAGGTGATGATTATTTTTTGTTAGGGTAAGTTTTGTGAAGTTGATAGATTTAATTTGGTCAAAATGTTATGGTAAATATTTACCTTTAGTTTATCACTTTACTTCTCTATTTTTAATTAATTAAATCTACTAGGAAAAACACAATGAACACATGATGTTTGACTTCGCTAGTAACTATATTAAATTCTACCTCAATCTAATGTGCATTTTACTTATCAAAATCAACAGTAAGAATAACCCGATTCAATGGTTGCATGGTGTAACACGCTGATCTTATGTTGAGTGTTGGAATAAATTTCCGAAGACTGGGTGATCGGGGTTTGATTCCAGTCAGGTTTACTGAGGGTGGTTTTTCCTAAATTACCCTCCTTACACGAAAGTGGGTGCATTTCCTCTAAATTAAGCCTTCCTAATCCCTAATCCATTAATGTAGTTAGTATATAGGCATATAACCCAAACGGGTTGTAAGACGCGGTGCTAAAAAGAAAAAGTAAGAATAAAATACAAAACACTCACAACCCACAACATCATGTAGTGTAGTTGGCTAACAGGCTTATTTTGTGTTGAGCTAGACTGCCGATGACTGAGTGATTGAGGTTCGAATCTTGCTCAGGTAAACTGGGGGTGGTTTTCCCTAAATGATTTTCCACTTTCCCACCATGCCCACTAAATTCAACCTTCTAAATTCCTAGCCCATTAGCATAATTAGGACATAAGTATATAACCCGAAAGGGTAGTAAGACGCGGTGCTAAATAAAAATTTAAAAAAACATGTGTTGAAGTTCTAGACACTGCCGGCACTAAGCCAACACACCCGAATGGTGTTTGAATGACACGAGAGCGTATTCCTCCCACGGTTCCTTCCACAACCCCCGCACACCGCGATGCGCCGAAAGGAAATAATTATTCTCTAGAAACCTCGAGGCGGTTCTGCGCGGCGTGTTCTGCTGTAGTGGGCATTACACTATTTGATTTCCTAGGAAGCAGACAGGAAATTTCTTCTCGGCGGCGCATTTCCGCACGGCATGTCTTAGTGGCCGAGGAGCTTTATACAGCACTGCAAAATCGCTACCGATCCCACCTGAGGCATCAATAGCAGGAATTGGCTGGAGGATCTTCCAAGGAAAGTCAGATAAAGGCTAGAGCACTTGTGGAACTGTATTATTACATAGAAAACTGTGTGGAAGATACGACCTTCTACTTCAAATTTTTGACATTGCATCAGCTTTATGAGAATGGGCTACGAATCCTTCGTGTTGAGAAGGAGAAAGTGCTAGCTTATTTTCCACAAGAACAAAGTGATGGAAAAAATAAGGTTTTGGTGTTTGAACAAGGTGTACGGGAAATGCTGCAACAGGCTATGGCATGGGATTATGACGATGATGCCCTTTTGTTAGCTAAGATGGCCAAGTTAATACGCAAAGAAATTGCATTTCTCACTAAAATTTATAAGCTAACCTAAGAATTAGTGCACAATAGAGAGTATAATAGAAAAATGAATAGTTAATATTTAAATGATAATCAGTCCTCGTCAGTAGAAGGCTCAGTCCTGTCACCGGCCTTGTCATCTGTCTCACTTGTTTGGAGATTGTGATAAAATCCATGATAAATTGGATCATTGAGGTAAAGAAGACTGAGTAATTCTTTCTTTTTTGCTGGGTTTATCTGTAATGGACGAGATTAGTTTTTCTGGATGGTTATAATTTCAGGTTTCCCTCTTCTTATTTTGCAACAGATCAAGGCTCTTGAAAGTTTCTTCAGGATTGAGACTGTTCTTATACTCCACAACACCCAAGTCTTCCCCATCTGTGTTCCAGTTCGGTTTCCAAGCACGGTTCCAACTAACCCAGAATATTGAAGGAAATCTTCCTGTGTCATCTCTTTTACAATGAACTGGGTTTTTTCCTCGAACAGTTCTTACCAACTGATACCACTCTTGAGGTACTCTGACCTGGAACTTAGGAACAGATTTAACTTTCTCTATGCAAGCGTGGTCTGAGTCGCATTCCATCCTGGTATGCCCCGGTTCCAAGGTTCCAAGATTGTGTGTTCCACTAACGACATAGACTCTGATAGGCTAGTGAAATAAGAAAATGCTGCAGCAACGGTTATGTTTTTGTTTTGTCCCAGACACAAATCGAAGAAGGCAATAATCTTGTCAACTGAGAGCGAAACATTTCCAAGAAAATTTAAGACACATGATGCTATGTCATCCGAGCCTCTCTTTGCAATAGCTTTATGCTACATGTAGCAATGACATGTTTCACTGGTACAATCTCTTATAGTAAAGTTATAAGTCCAAAGTTGTCATTTATAGTAGACAATATTGGAACCAAGATCAGGAGTAGTCAAACACTTCTGCAAATCAAAGCAGATCATTTTTAGTGGGAGTTAGCTTCTCTAGATTGCAATTTGTCCTCATTTTTTGTGGTGTAACCAAAATCTGCTTTCTGTAGATGGTCATCTCTTTCCTTTTCTACTCTCTATTTTTCTTCAGGATCACCAGCACATGCGATATTTAGCTTAAAACTGTCACAAGTTTTGCATGTGTCTAAACATGGCTGCTTGAATTTGTATCCAAGAGAAGTAAACACTGGCATATGTTGAGTAGGAAAAGAGAACCGATCCCTCTTGTTTTCTCTGTTCACAATACATATAAAGTCTAGCAATACTCAGTTGACAAGAAAGGTACAATTTTTCAGTATTGTGTCTTGAATAATGGCTCCTGTATTTCAGAATGGTTTCATTATGCTCCTTTACTTTTTCAATCTCTTCCAATCTCTTTTTGTGAGGTTGATATCCTTTAAGATTATACCTGAAGTAGAAGACTTATTTTTCTGCACAATCAAGTCAACGTTACTCCTACTTATTCCAAAAATATTTTGAAACCTTGTTTTACACACAAATTCATTGCAGCCCACAACTTAATACTTGACAGGGATGAGACGGTCTTTAACAATACCTTTGACACTTCTTCCCTTCCTGGTTTGCTTTGTCTCTTCAAGAACTATTCGATCAACAATTATTTGATCCTGAATATACTGATTTCCTTCTTCATAAAACTTTTTGAATAAATCTTCTTTTGATTCACTTGAAATTTTGGAATAGCTTTATTTTTTGCAACAGATCTGTAATATTTTGAACGTCTTGGGTGGACAAATATTTCCTGTTCTTTTCATATATTCAAGACCTTTTTCTTTTCTCTCTTTTTCCATGACTGTTGTATTTTCTAGTTTCAGCTGCATTAGCAACTTCATCACTACCAGCATCAGGTATTTTTACTTTCTCTCTATCTTACAGGTAGAGAAAGTATGGTGATCGTCAAAAAAATCGAACTCGAGATTTTGATGAATTTTGACGTTTCATGACTTCCTGAATCCGAAAAAGTGGTTTTTGAATGTCTGTCTGTCTGTCTGTCTGTCTGTCTGTCTGTCTGTACCTCCAACTAGAGCCTAAACTATTTTACCGATTGAGCTGAAACTTGATATCTAGGGTTTTCATAGGGTTGCCCCGAGGGGTTTTTGGAATTGGATATCTACCCCTAAAATTAAGGGTAGTTTACTGAAGGGAAAAAAGAGAAAAAGTCGATTTTCTCAAAATCGGCTCTAACGATTTTGATTAAATTTCATTTATGAACATTAATAAATATTCCAAACAAAATGGCTACTCTCAATATTTCGGCAAAATGGCTTTAAGGGCTCCGGTCTGATGCGTAAATTAACATTTTTTATAATAGCTCCGAAACTATTTGAGATATGAAATTACTTAGCATTACAAATATGTATATATATTTATAATACAAATATTTTATTCGAAACATATTTTTATAAAATCAATAATTTTCAATCTATACGCAATTATATATATATTTTTAGCTTTTTGGACATTAAAGCTTAAGTATTGCGATCGTAAAAAAAACTAACCTGAAATGTTGATGGATTTCGACGTCTCATGACCCCCCGAACCCTAAAAAATAGTCTTTGCAATGCCGTCTGTCTGTGTGTCTATTAAAACTTAAAATTAAGGGTAGTTTACTGAAGGGCAAAAAGAGAAAAAGTCGATTTTCTCAAAATCGGCTCTAACGATTTTGATTAAATTTCATTTATGAACATTAATAAATATTCCAAACAAAATGGCTACTCTCAATATTTCGGCAAAATGGCTTTAAGGGCTCCGGTCTGATGCGTAAATTAACATTTTTTATAATAGCTCCGAAACTATTTGAGATATGAAATTACTTAGCATTACAAATATGTATATATATTTATAATACAAATATTTTATTCGAAACATATTTTTATAAAATCAATAATTTTCAATCTATACGCAATTATATATATATTTTTAGCTTTTTGGACATTAAAGCTTAAGTATTGCGATCGTAAAAAAAACTAACCTGAAATGTTGATGGATGTCGACGTCTCATGACCCCCCGAACCCTAAAAAATAGTCTTTGCAATGCCGTCTGTCTGTGTGTCTATTAAAACTTAAAATTAAGGGTAGTTTACTGAAGGGCAAAAAGAGAAAAAGTCGATTTTCTCAAAATCGGCTCTAACGATTTTGATTAAATTTCATTTATAAACATTAATAAATATTCCAAACAAAATGGCTACCCTCAATATTTCGGCAAAATGGCTTTAAGGGCTCCGGTCTGATGCGTCAATTAACATTTTTTATAATAGCTCCGAAACTATTTGAGATATGAAATTACTTAGCATTACAAATATGTATATATATTTATAATACAGATATTTTATCCGAAACATATTTTTATAAAATCAATAACTTTCAATCTATACGCAATTATATGAATTTTTTTAACTTTTTGGACATTAAAGTTTAAGTATTGCGACCGTAAAAAAAAACTAACCTGAAATGTTGATGGATGTCGACGTCTCATGACCCCCCGAACCCTAAAAAATAGTCTTTGCAATGCCGTCTGTCTGTGTGTCTATAAAAACTTAAAATTAAGGGTAGTTTACTGAAGGGCGAAAAGAGAAAAATTTGGTTTTCTCAAAATCTGCTCAAACGATTTTGATTAAAATTCGTATCTAGGCGTTGATTAAGATTATAAATAAACTGGCTATTTTCATTTTCCTATGAAAATTATTTTTAGGGTACATTACAGAAGCGTTAATTTCCGTATCTCCACAACTATTTGAGAAACTAAACAACTTATCATTGCAAAATTGTAGGACTATTAGAAATAAAAAACTTTTATTTGACATATATTTTTATAAAAGCAACAGTTTCTGAGATATTTGCAAATATATTAATACAATTTTGTGAGCTTTAGTTGTAAACATATACTACTTAAGTCTTAACGCAATAATTCTCCAATGCCATAGAGTAATTAAATATAAGTATCTAAAAAAAGTATGTTATTTTTCCTTAAAGCTCTTTGGAGAAATGTTTGCACAGCAATGATCTATCTCCATTTTAGACTCAATAGTCAATATTTACATTTTTTATTGGTCAAAATGTATAAATGAATAATTAAATATCAATGCGATGACTTGAAGATCTGCAACACCTTATAAAATTTTAAAATTTTAAAATTTTAACCAGAAATCGAAATTGTAATACGAAGTGTTGACCCTTGTGGAAGACATTAAACTGTTTGAAATGCTCTTAGATGGACAAAGATGCGCCTCTTTTCTCATTGATTATATATCATTGTATATTATTGTATATCATTGTATATCATTGTATATTATTTTATGTGATACAATGTACATTATTCCGTTCAGAAATCTTGTGAGTTTATAGAAAGAGAGAGAAAGTCTGTGCGGTGCGCCGTACCATTTATTTTATTTTCATTTGGATAGGATTCTTCAGGTACTTCAATTTCTCTTGAATTCTCATGTCCCTCAATAACTTACCATCTTTATCCAATTCTTTGTTGGGTGGGATGTATGTCGGATCAATCAGTTCATTGTCTTGTTCCTCCTCAAATTTGCGGTAATCTTCTTCTTTACTTGTCCCTGATATATCTGCACTTCTCTCCTCAGCAAGCAAAATATCATCTGTATTGTTGGTTGCTTCATTTTCAAAGTTAAATGTTTCATTTATATAATGTGTCCACTGTCATAGAAAATCCTAGCCCATTTTCCAAGCATTCTCCGACAAAAGGATATTTTACCCAAAAAAAATCAGGCTATACGATTTTATAATATTATTTTTAGTGGGTTTAAAATTATTTGTAAAATAATTTGAAAATCATAATAGTAGAGATTTATATTTACCCATTATGAAACAATCATCCATTAAAATGGGACTGATATCTGATGCAGCAGGAACTTCTAAGAAAAGCAAATTTTCTGTTTAGCCCTTTCCACTGGGTTTGAAAATAATAGTTTGGATTGAATCAGCAAGGCAACCTGAAAAATAATATTAATTGAATCCTTAAATTCCATTAATATAACAAAACATGTTTAAATTTGTGATAAACTTACCATCTAAATGAGGATCGACCTTATTGGATGGAATGTTTACTGTGTTATTTCTATTTAAAACATGTGTTACTCTAGAGATCCTTTTTCAAGAACAGTTTATGTTTAAATGTTTCACATGGCTTTTTAGTACAAAATACTTGCAGATGTAAAAGAACACTATGTTTTATCAAAGAAACAAAGTACAGTATTCACCATAAGTATTGTATTATTATATTTTATACAAGCCAACTTTTACAAATAAATATTGCTAAGATATATGTTATGTTGACACACAATAATGTATTAATGGTCGAATTAAATGAGAAACCAATGAGTGGATTAAGTATTAGGGAATGCACCAGCATTTGCCTAGTAAGAGCATAGAAAATTTTATTTGACCACCTCATTTCCCCAATTGCAGCAGGTCGAGATTAATTCCATATAAAACTACATAATTAATTCAAATTTAATCATCTATATCTATAAAACTAAATATTTGATCAAAAATAATATAGTTAAAAGATTTCACTGTAAAAAAGGTACAATTATTATCAATTATCTATTCACCATGAATGTAAAAGAAAGTTTTTATTTTGAGAAACCTCTTAAGATGCATACTTTTGTATTTATTGTACATTGGTCAAGCACAGTGAAACCTGAAGATAAGGCGGTAAGGATAGAGGTCACTGTCAATCAGTGCCGACTGCCCACAGGAAAATAGTATTGTCCTATGTTCTTAGTATCTAATTCCATTGCCAACATCCAGAATCTGGAGTCTTTCAAAAGCAGATATGTTGACTTATCAGCTTCTGGCTAAGAAAGAAACACCTGTTAATTAGCTTCCAAAAGCTAATATGTCGACTTATCAGTTTCTGGCAAAGAAAGGAGTGCCTGTTAACTAAACATGTCAAGTTGGTATTGTAAATATCAGCTTCTGACTGAGAAGAATATCAATGAAAATGTACTTATCAAAATAGGCACTGAAACATATCAGCTTTTGGTAAATTATGGTATGGCTCTTACAACATATCATGTTAAGAAAAGTGCAAAAAAAAACAGAATTTCTGGTCTGAATTGACATATCAGCTTTTGGCAGAATGTAGAAAACACATCTATGAACATGCCACTACACTTATCTCAAAACCCCGTTGTTTTTTTTAATACATCAGTTTTTGGCAAATAACCACATTTATTCAAGATCGCCGCTGGATGAGGTGGTTCCTATCGAAAATTGATAGCTATGGCCCTAAGTAGCACGTGGGAAAAACTTGGTGCTTTTGTCTGGTGTGTCCACATTCACCTCTAATTCGTCGTTAAGCAGCCATACTAATAAGACTCCGCCCATGATACACACGGTTCAGGTCATGTTGCACAGATCATCATACATAAAGTGTCCAGTGTTGCCACACAGGACACCCCAAATATCCTACAATAGCTCTACGCTATATGAAATTTACATTAGTATGAAACTAAAATAAATTAATATTATTAAAATAAATGATAATTTAGAATAATTAAAGGGGATAAAAAACACTTATATTACAATTACTTCCCCATAATTGGAGGATAAATAAGCTCACAGCAACATTTAACAAGAATCAATACCTTTAAAATTAGCAGAATATTCTATGATTATCTACTTTTATTTATTTATTTGGAACAGTGTTTCCATGAGCATAGCTTGTTGTTGGAAACTATGCAGATAAAATTACAATTTTGCTGGATTATAGACAAAAAATAATAAAAAAAAATGAAGGTACAATTGGCAGGAATAGACAAAACTATAACACACAAAATAAAATGCAATAGGCATATTATATACATGAATTAGGGAAATCATACAACATTATTACATGATAAGGTGTACAATATACAGATAAATTACACTATGGTGGCTTGATATACAGTCGATATATAATAATTTTCAATATTTTAACTTTAACTAAAAATGTATGATTTTAAAGATTCTAGGATTCAAATTTAGATTCAAGATTTGGATTCAAGGAATATAGGATTCTCTGGTTTTCATCAAAGGATCCTATTTTTGATGGCCGAAAATATAACATAATAAAACAGAGTTTTCTTTCGTTTTTCAATGTTGCAAATTAATGGTTTTAGTTTGGTTATTGGAATTGAACTAGAATTAAGTTAAAGTAAGTTCTATTGTTAGTGTGTAAAGTGTTTGTTTTTATATATGAACTTGTTTTGTCGTGCAGAGGGGGCCACCAAGGTCCCTGCTGAGTTTGAGTTAGCGTACATGAAGCTCCGAGAACAAGTGGAGAAGGTGTTGAGGCACAGTGCTTATTCTATGGTGGACCTTGGACAACTCTTCAATCCACTAAACAAGCATGACACCACCCCAACTCTGTGAACATATCAGCCAAGTTATCCTTCGCTAAAGGAAACTTTATGTAAAGATGTGAATAGCTTTGACTTCAACATTCATTCCCAGTAGATTTGGTGTGACAGGGAAAAATTCCAGGAGATGTTTTAAAGTATTACAGGAGATAATTTTTAAAAAAATTAAAATTATGATATTTATTTATTGACTTGTATAGCAAAATACTTGAGAATTTTATAGTTAGAGACACAAATTTAGGAGACATGTTTTTTCAAACTTTCACTTAGATCATTAAAATAGCTATCAAAACACATGTAAAATGAAACATTGAAAATAGGAGAAGGGCAAGGCATACACACTTACCAGACAACTGTAAGCCTCAAATTTCACAATTTAAAACACAACAAAATACATAATTATATAATTCTATCCATCTACCAGACTCAATACACAAGTTTGAACAGGCATCTACAGAATCCAAGCAAAATCAAGAAACAGTCAACAAAAGTATCTAATTGATTATTATCTCTAGCCATGCTGCTATAGTCCAATTGGTGGTTTACTATCTTCTTCTGAAGAAGAGGACTGTTGTATCGCAAAAATTAATAGTTATGTGTTTTGTTGTGTTTTAATTGTGAACTTTCAGGCGCACAGTTGTCTGGTAAGTGTGTTCTATCCTCTTTTCAATGTTTAGTTTAAAACAGTCGTTTGGCCCCATTTTTCATTTTTACTACTAAACTGAATATGAGTGTTTTGATCAATTTACTATAACAAAAATTGTGAACAAAAGCAAAATTAGTTTAAAATAATCATATGCATGAGGGAAAGTACTCTATTGTGAATACCATGTTCTCTTAGGATCCATTGACTCATTGGTAAAATAAAGATTTGGATTTGACTTATCCTTTACACTTGTAATCAATTTTTGTACAGTTTATTTTGTATCTAGCTGAAGCCACTTTTGAAAAAAATTACATTTGTCACCTTTATTAAGTATGAAAAATAGAAGAAATTTTAAATAAGTCAAATAGCTATACAATTTTCAGAGGAATTTGAATTTTATTTGCTGAAAGTAAGTTAGTAATTTGTAGCGGTGTGTGACATCCACTTTTTCAATTCAAAGCAAACTCTTATCGAATATATGTAATAATCTCTAAATCAAATCGAAGTTGGAATATTTTTTGTTAATTGTATTATGCTTGAAAAATATATATTCTGTGGTTATTTAAAATCTAATACCTACTAAAATCATTTAGAAAATATTTTATTGGTCATCATCATCAGCATTATCATTACGATGCTTTGGTCTCTGCAGATAATTATTTGTAATACTTCATTCTAATCTGATAAATCAAGTTATCATCACAACATGCATTTAAACTACATCCGGATTTTTTCATCTGAATATTTATATGTAATTTATATAACAGCTCATAATGGCAATAATTGAACATAAATTAAGTATTTTAGCTGTCAATATTTTTATTGAAAAATCTTCATAATTGTCCAAGTTTTGAAGCTTCGCACATCCCTTTTAATTGGTTTTCTTGTATAGAATAAAATATCTTTACTTATTTTAAATTTACCAACAAAAACTATTTTACATTACATACAGTTTGTTTAATAGGCGTGTATATCATATTTTAAAATAATTTTGCGGGTACAAACAAACAATTGTTTGTGTCTGATCCATCTTTCTTAAATTGTTTTATCATAAGCTAGAGAAAAGTTTTCTTGAACGAGTTATCACCTGATAATTATCAATTTTTAAAATGTTAATATTAATTAGCATTAACTGTATTAAAGTAAACAGTATTGGTCTGAAAATAAGACACCCATTTTTCTTAAATTTGGCCTTTCTAAATCCAGAATGTGGTCTATAATAATTATTCTAAAGTGAAAATGTTTGCCAAATTGAATTGTATACTTTCACTATCTTGTTGGGCCTCCTTTGATCAGAGTTTAGTTAATGTGTTTTATCCACTATAGTTAGTAGGTTTTTTAAAATTGTTAACCTGCCATCTTTTTACATGTGTATGTAATACTCTTTAATCTTTTGAATGTTTTATTGTGGAAAGAACTGAATTTAGTGATATTGATTCTTAAACCAGATAAAGTTGAGGAGTTAAAACATGGTTGATAATCTAAAATAGGGCTCCCACCAATATATTTGAGAAGTCCTGTTCATGTCATAAAAATTCCTGAAGTATATTATTTTTACAAAAATATTAAATACACAAGAAATACAGTCATTTTCAAATGCTTTGTCCACAATGTTGAAGAGATTGTTTCCAGTTGTTTGATTTCACAGTATAACTATTTTATAGAAGTTAAGTTTCTATTTCTCACCAGTAAAAATGCAAGACTTTGCAACCCTTTTCCTAGCTACACATATGCCATTTGATGTGTCTATCATTAGGGTAAAGAGTGTGGCTTTCATTGCACTTGTAACATTTTCCTTAGTAGACTAACTGGGGGAATGAAAAAAATGTTCTTGGGAGAGAAAAAATATACAACTAAATTCACTTTATTAATTTTATGGTGGGTTATTTTCACACACAAAATTTTACTCTAGTTCCGTATCAATCATTATTATTATTATTATTATTATTATTATTATTATTATTATTATTTTGTTTGGATATAAAAGATGTCATTGTAGAACTTTGTTTTACTTTGTACTGGTTCCTGTGTGATGATCTGTTTTTTCTTAACCTCTTGAGATCCTTCGTTCCTCCTTTGGCTATACTTAAATCAGAATTGCATATCGTGGACTTGGCTGAAGTGTAATTATTTCCTTCCTTTAACCATTTTTGTTTTCTTTCCCATTCGAGTTTGTACTTCTACATATACAAGATGTATTGTGTTATATGTTGCTAAAATTAATCATTGCCTGATGACTGGAAATGTATAATAAGACAATGTAGAAACACTCTACAATAATGTAAAGTGATAGTGAAGGAAGCCAACCTGAAAGGATAGTTAGGTTAAGCCAAGATATGAACAAACACTCTTCTCATCATTTCTCCTTACACATTTCACAATTTCACAGCTTCACATTGTTATAATTTTCGGAATTATTCCTTTTTCTGAAATAATTCCAAAAATTAAAACAATATGTCACTGTGGGAGTGTGAAGAAGTGAGAATTGTTAAATATGTAAGTCAAAATGAAGAAAAAGGTTTTTGTCTCCATCCAGGCCTAACCTGACTAAACTTTCGATTAAAATCTAATTAATAAAACCTTTTTTTACTGTGAACATATTTTTTTGCTTTTTAAATTTTCTACTTTAATGAATGGGGGTTCAATGCTCGGTCTCAGCACAAATTTATCTGATAGCCAAACCCTTCCTCCACCGTGGTTCGGATCCCACGTTAAACTGTAGGTCCTCCATTTCATCTCGCAATCACCCTACCATTACACATTAGCATGATTGCGTACAACCCGAACGGGTAGTAAGACACAGTGATAATAATAATTCAAGGTTTTGACATTACAAAGTAATTTTTTTCCTTAGTTTTGCCTTGGAGATTTACTATTAAAGCTATAGCCCTGTGAAATATATTAAAATTTATTTCTTGGTTTGTGTGTCAAAAGTGAACAAGCTGGGGACTAAATCTTAGGAGCAACCAACAGGTGTTTGGTTTGCACTGTTTGCATGTTTGACTGACCGGCAATGAAGGAGCTTGTAGTTTTTTCTCACACTGTTGTTTCCACTTTTCTCCAGATGAATCTTTTTACATGTCTTTTAAAACAAACCACCCTAATCAAGTTTCTTATATCATCATCAGAATTAACTGTTTCCAGCCTGTGGCCTAGTAAAATATCTCCATCTTTCCCTGTCCTTCCACCATTCTTCCTTCTTTAATAATTTGTTTCCATTCTTCATTCACTCCCACGCTTGCTTTCTACTCTTCCCATCTTATTTGTAGTATTTTCCCTATAAAATTTATCTCAATCATTCCCCTTGGAATTCTTTCCTTTTCCATCCTTATTACATGACCATACCCTCTCAGCCTTGCTTCCTCTACCATCTCATGTATTCCCTGTATGTCTCAACTCTTGCCTAGACAACTTAATTCATAATCCTGGTCTCTCTTACATCCAAAGTCTATGTTTCTGCTGCATACGTAACTATGGATACAGAGTATGCCTTAGATAACACTTCAAGAGTGCCTTCTTTTTGTTAGATATTCTCTACTCCTACTTTTCTACTCAATCACTAGTTATTCTTTCAAAAATATTCAAGTTATTCAAGTGAATTATTTTCATTATTTTGAGAAGTAGTGAAGGAATTATAATAATCGGAAAGAAACTAACTCATCTTAAATTTAATACCATGTAATGTCAAAAGAACAAAGTACAACCACAATAAAATACCATGCATTGTAAACATCAGTCACACAATTACCTCTCCGTAAATTAAAAATATTTTTAAAGAATAGACTAGTTATAAAATATAAGATATTATATTTTCCATCATGTTTGACAGTTAAAATAATTGGCACTCATTTTTAACTATAAACTTTAAGACTCATCCATCATCCTCGTCATTATCATACATAATAAGGTGGGTTTTTAATTTGCAATGGTATATATTTTTAATTCTTGAAAGCAAGTTGGTTTGCTAGGCAGATTAGCTTCATCCAAGCCCTGTTAGCCATCACTTTTCAGGCTCCCTGCACAGACCCTACTGTACTTCACCTCTGCAGGCAATCCCCTACTTCATGCCGTTGCTAGTCTCCCCCGACTTAGATGAGGAGTTGACCTTGTGGGAGAAATTGAATGAAATTTCTGAGAAGTACTATAGGAGCAACAAGAATGGATAGGATGAGAGGAATAGTGGAGAATGGAGAAGATACCAAAGAAGATGTTGGATAGTGGATTGGCGAGGAGGGAGGCAAAGACCAAGAGACAGGTGACTGAAGGAAGTGGAGAGAGGTGGGGTTAAGAAAGGATACGTTGGAGAGGCTTTTGTTCTAAACAAACTCGGCCATTGACAGGAAACTTTTCATGATGATGATAAAGTTTTTAAACTCACATCAACTATTGTATACTCATTTGTGAGTGTGTCTTTAAGTGTCCTTTAATCCTTTATATTTGAATATCATTCAAAAAAACAATTGGAGGATTGGAAAAAACAAACGATGGTTTCAATATTGTAACACACTGATATTTTACATAAAAATCAGGTGGCCTATTTAAAACAGAAACGTCAATAAGCAGAACAGAAAAATAGAAAATTAAGTGTACTCTAGCAAAGTAATCTAATCTTGTTGTCATTTTAGTTAGAATTATATTTTGAACTGTACTTTTATTTTTATTAAAATGGCCTTGAATCATTCAAAAGACTTAAAGGTTGATTATCACATAGCAAAGGGGACTATTTATTGAAAATGAATCTAACAGAACAAATATTTTGCTTTGAGATTGCATGGTAAGCATTCAAATGATAAGGTCAATTTTCCTCATCACTGTGGCAAATGAATGAATCAGCCAGCTTGCAGCTGTTAGGGGCGTAGAACTGCTGGTTTCATTTGATTATGTTCATTGCTAGCCTCAGAAGAAAATACCTCTATCAAAACATATGTACTTGATGGGTATACACCACCCAGGCTTAGGTCACAACAGATCCATCAAGTCAGTGGTTGAACAAAACCAAATTCAATATATAAAAAGCAAAATCCAGTTTCTTTAAATAGTCTCTAATAACCTGAAGCCAAGTCAATAAGACTATTTGCACACAATAAATCATGGTGTTCCTGGTCTTAGGTGATTTTATGAGTTTTTGACCTTGGCGCGCCACTGCTCGTACTGCCATCTTAAGAAAATACTGGCCAAAACATTTTTATTTCTTTTCCAGTCAGTCCTATGATCTAGATAGCTATTATGAATATTTTAAAAGAAATCATTTCCTACAACTTTTGCACGGATCTTTTTAGAGAGGAATCAAATCCATTATTTCTCGAATCTGAATCTACATTTTATTTTCAAATCTCGAATCCGAATCCTAGCAAATTGTTAGAAATTTTAATGATTTACAAATAGACCTACAATACACAATATAGGCCTAAAATGTAAATTAAGATTAATTTCAATCATGCTTTCAATTTTAATCAACCCCTCGCAAAATACAGGTTAAAATCTAACCAAATTAAACAATCTAGACATTATTGTTTAAAAACCAAATCGATCAAAATTTGAGTGTATTTTAGTTGTTTTTAAGTGTTGTTAGAGTGAGTTAAGTTTCTTTAAAAAAAAACCTTTTTAATAAAGACTAAAACAACATGCTTAGCAATTAAACGTACATTGCATTGGAAATAGTGCATTCAATAATGCCTAAGTATGTTTTATTATTATTTTCTTATATATCTTTTATCTATCTTCACGTAGAAAACAAGAAATATTATTTGACTTGACTCTTGTAATATGTTCATTCCCATTTTATTAGGCAGGACTACGTTTGAATATTTTTACAATTACTTCAGTAACATTTTTTTTTTAAACTCTTAGTAAAAATCAATTCAAAAACAAATTATGAATTAGCAAGTCATTTGATTCTGTAAACTCGATAGCGCTTACTAAGTGATCAGATTACCTGAAACAGTTTTATCGGTGTCTGTTGATAATATTTATTTCTCATGAAACCCAACAAAATATCTAACTTAAGGATCGTATGCAATAAATTGGGGTTCTTTGCATAGCTGTAGATAGTTCAAACCAGTTGGGTAGTAAGAAATAACAGTATGTTTATTTAATCATCACTGGTGAATAAACATAATCTACGTCATGAAGGCTGACTTTGTATCAGTAATTTGTTTTATTTATTTCAAGTTTATTTGTAATTCTAGTTTTGATTTTCAGTTTTTGAAGAGTTTTAATGTGTTTATTAAAATATTTACAAGATTGTTAGAAGTGAGCATGAGCTGAAACGGTCGAGTCCAAGTTTCCCAAAGAGATGAGAGTAGGGAATTAGGCATGTTAGATTTTCCACACTTAACTTTTTTTATATGATTTTATTCATGCTTATCTCTTTTGTCCGACAAAATAAAAATTACGGATTAAGTTGTGCTTTTCAATTAGGCCTAACAAAGTAATTTTTGAATTCAAAATATTATGCTTTATTTATGAGGTGAAAGATTCGAGTGGCCCATCTCTAATCTTTTTTTTTATGTTGGTTGAATAGTTTTCAAGTTTCAGCGATGTAAAGCGTAGAACATTTCGCAAATTTTCGAAAACGCCTATTTATACATTTTTTTAATAATATAAATAATAATTGCATAGTAACTATTACAGACTATTTTACACTCGTTTTCACACTAATATGGTCTTTGTGAACCTCGGTTCGAATGGATTTCACTGTTCTATGCGTGCTTAGAATGTTGTGCATTTCACTATAAATGATTCCAAAGTGAGCCTTTATTTCATATATATGAAGAAACTTTAGATGAAGGTAAGGTAGTTGAAGTGCAAGAGAGAGGTTTAAAATATCTTCGAGCATCTAGTGTCAACATATTTTTTTCAAATGAATGCTTCGTGATAAACTTGAACAAAGTGATCATGCACAGTGCATGCCAAAAGTATTATAACAATGAAACATTGATTGTAGCAAAGTAGTGATTTAGTTCCACAGTCCTTGTCGCTAACATCGCTGTAATTGGTCACACCAACATTTAGTTTCAAAAACCATTGCTTCCTATGTAGTGAAGAAATATCTAAATAATTTGTAAGAAAGCAAAAAACAAACTTCTTAGTCCATATGATATATAGTCTATAAGGTGTGGCAGATATTGGTCAAAGACTCGAATGACAGTTGACCACATTGTACATCTCACCATCAATTTGACAAACGAGAGGGTAGTGATTGGTTAGCATTAAGTGATGGAATCGATTTATTACTACCTAAGCAAGAATTATGATGAATGTCAATTCTCTCTCAACTGTTTAATAAATCAAAATGAAGGGAATTACTGCCCGGATATCCGAACAGTCAACGCTCGCTTGTTTCAAAAGTATGGCCTAAAGTGCTTTAGTATCTATGGTTACTGCAATGAAAAAACTGAGTAAACATGTTAGTTTTTAGAAAACCTTGAAGAAGAAGAGAAACTGAAAGTATCGGCAAGACATTACTATTGTGTGAAGTCGATAAAGATTTAAACCACATGATATTCACAGAAGCAGAGAAGAAATAGATGTCAGTCAACATGGACCATCTAAACAGAGTGGATTTCAATGATTGTAAGATGGATTGTAGCTCTAGGCCTACTTGGGATACCACATAAACGCCCCAGTAACTCTACCTCATGGTGTGTAAATTAGTTGGTTGGCAGTTTATTTGTGCTGTAAAGAATGGACATTCAATTGTTAGTCAATAATCTTTAAAAAAATTGGGTGGAAACCAGCATTTTTGAATATTCGCGGAATGTTCTCCACTTAACGTCTGGAGATCGGAAATTATATGACCAACAACAAAATGTTTTAAACAAATGTTGTAGAATATTGTCTCTTATATTATTTATACTATCTCGATCATAGGACTGACTGAAAAGGAGATGCGAAATTACCGATCTTGGCTTCCATTTTTTTAAGATGGTAGTGCACCAAAGTCAAAAACTCTGAAAATAATTTAGGACCTGGAACTATGTAACCCGTTTAAATATCAAAACCCTGTGATTTTTTTTTTTTTAAGCAAAACTTAACTATTGACTGGGCTACTCAGCCAACACGACAGTGAAATGTATTATTAATATTAGCTTACGGTGTCTTTCAAAGAATTCAGAATATACTTTTATAAAGATTTGCAGTGAAAAACAAAATATATCAACCCATACATAAGCCACTTTTCATACTACAGCATACAGTGTAGTTCACAGACTCAACAGAAACTAAAGACTATTTGCATCTGGGACTACACTTTTAAATCATTCTTACAGTTACTGCACTGTGTGGGCGCCACCCTAGATCTATAAACGATTACTCTGTAAAACCCATTAAAATTGATCAACAACTTGCTAAAACCTCTTAAGGCAGTGGTTCTCAGTGTTTTCCACAAAATGCACAAGGTGTGCCGTGAAATTATCGATGTTATGTTATCATTGATAGAAAAATATTTGAAAGCTTTAATATATTATTTTCCAGAGAATTTAATGGCTTAAAATCAAAAAGATTAGTAATTAATGAGTAACTTTATCTTGTCATTTCTTAAAAGAAATTTTAATTCGTGGTCGAGTGGAGGACAATCACATGCACATTTCCTGTTCAACTAGGAGAAGGTTATGAAGATGCACATGTTCGAGTTTCATAATTTTGCCAACTTGCACATCAAATGTGCAGTAAGGACTCACATGAAAGAAGATTATGCTGTGAACATAGAAAGATTGGGAAGCACTGCTCTAAGGTATGGTTTATAACTACTTTTTGTACAAACTGAGATTCAAACCAAAGATTTCACTTGAGGCTGGTGAAAAAAAATTAAGACACACTATCATCGCAGTCTTGCCTGCAGCATGAATGTTTCATTGAACGTACATGCTAAGCTATTATTTTCACAAGTATATTCGTTTCTTGAAATGTGTTCCCATGGAATTAACATACATAATATATAAATCAAACAAGCTGGCAAGTGAATACAAATTTCTGGCTAATTGAAAAGCTCTGTTTTTAATGTTACTTTATTTTATACACTTATCCAAAATATCAGATTTTTAATACAAAATGGAAGTAACATACACAGGATTTTATTTCGGGGAGTGATAGAGCTTCAAACCGAAAAATCCAAAGATTTTTTTTTATATCAATCAGGTAAAGCTGTATCTACACACACAACTCAAAAACAATGGCTCTTTAAAACCAACCAATTAAAATTGACAATAATAGCCAGAGAAATAAAGATGACACATATGACACTGTTCCTGCTGCTGTCTGCCAGTCTATGTAGTCCATGAGAACCTTACAGTTTACAGAAGTACTAACCGACGACGGGGTTTATGCACCACTATAGTGTCAAACCAAACACTAGCACTTCAAATGAATGGGAAGAGAACTGATTCAATCAATGAAGCACCATCTGACGATATTATATTAGTGTGTATGTTACTTCCTTTTTGTGTGAAACTTGTGTTTTTTCTGTTTCTTCTTTTGTTGGTAGATAATGCTTTGGATTATTTTAGATTTTGGGGGGGTGATATATCCCCTCCTTCCCGGCGTACGTCCCTGCAAAAAAGCGTTTAGCTCTAAATTCTTGTCTGGAGGTGTCAACTAACTTTTATTCTTTCGAGATGTTTGTATTTGTTAGACGACATGCACCAAAGTTTTACTTTTGATGTATAATTTTCCAAAGTGGTAGCCATCTTGTTTCTATTGAGTTCCGTGCAGTGACCTGAGTACCCACAATAGCCGCTGTCACACGCACAAGAGTTTTGTTTTTCTAATCTTGTGCAGTGTCCAGCAGCTGCAACAGGCCTCCAAGATGGAACTACATATAGTCTGCTTCCAGTTGTTTTGTTTCTCTAATCTTGTGCAGTGTCCAGCAGCTGCAACAGGCCTCCAAGATGGAACTACATATAGTCTGCTTCCAGTTGTTTTGGCGACGTTTTAAGCTGGAGCTTCATGTGGGCTCAAACTTTACAGCCAATTTAATACATAAACCAAATTTACTATATTCTTAAATATAATCATAACGCCACTGGAAAAACCCTTTTAAAACATTCATAAATAGACATTAAGAAACCAACATTGGCAAAAGGTTATTGTTGTCAAACTTGAACCATAAAACAAGTTTCTTCCTAATATAAACTAACTATAGTCATCGAGCTAAAGACCTGCTTGTGGATGAAGTAGATAATAATCGGTAGTACTCCCCCCTCATGGTGTAATTTCAGTATTTTAACTATTGAGCCCAAAGCAAGGTTGTTTGAGAATACCAAATACTTTTATTTTTCTTGCTGCATCTCACTATTTTCTGGCTATATGCATAATGTACTAAGTACGCTTCTGTGTTAAGAATTATGAAGGTTTAATTTAGATCAAGTGTACCAGCATTTGCATGGAACAATAGTGGCAAACTATAAAGGGTAAAAAACTTTCCTGAGACCCGACCGATAGTAAAGCCTTACACCATTCGTGACTGAAGCAACAAGATTATATGAGAAGTCATCCTGCTTGATTAGACTAAAAGGCTGGGGCTAGTTCCTAATTCGCTCCATTGAGGATACTTTTCCCACCATGTAGTTTTCTGCCCTCTTCGTTGACTGTAGGTGCAGTTTCCTAAACGTTAACCTAATTGTGTTTATCTGTGCAAGTCCGTGAGACTGCCAGTCGTGACAAGAATTTAGCCCTATGTATCTAACACTAACAATTTAGTTTTTAGAGCACAGGATTAACAATTCATAAATGTTAAGACCTTGTCGGTAAAACCTTGCCATTTTTATGTTCCATCTAACAATAGAACAATTATTAAAAGCCACAATAATGTTTTTTTAGAGCAATAAACTTTACAGAAAACAGGCATTTTAGAACAGATGATTCTAAGAAATAGTATTTACACTAAGTTATGATAAATTAGTTAAATTTAATCAAGATCGTTTCCAATCAAATCTGATAGTATGTTTGTTGTTGATGGTAAGTACTCTCAATTTATAATTATTAAAACTATGTACAAAGAAATAGATATTAGCACATTCAGATAAAGTACCAAAAATTAACTATAGTGAAAAGGGCACATTATTATTTAAATTTTGAAATCAATTTGGATATTAAACATTGTCCCCTGTATTTATATATAATACACCCCGCACTACACAACCGTATGAAATGTAGTATTACATTTATCTCACGGCGTTTGTATCTTAGAATAATAATTAATATTAACATTGTCTTCTGTATTTATAGATAATACACCCCGCACTACAAAACCTTATGATAGGTAGTGTTACATTTATCTCACGGCGTTTGTATTTAGAATAATTAATACTAACAGTGTCGCCTGTATTTAGAGATAATACATTCCGCACTACACAAATCTATGAAAGGTAGTATTATATTTATATCATGAAGTTTGTATACCAAAATATTGCAATCCTGATTTATGACCGATATTTCCAAGTTTGCTACTACTAGTTATGTGAAACGTATATCTCGCTCCCTCCATTCAAAAATTGCTAAGAATATCATGTTAAGAATTAGGTAATGTTCTTATCATTACTACATTCTTAAGATTTATATTTGGATTTAAAGATAAAATGTCTCTCATAATTTCCCCTTGGATCTCAAGTTGATATTTTTCCTTGGTGATCAAGTTATATAGAAATCAAACAAATTCTATAATTTTAATTATATTAATTGAGAATAACTTTTTTTTCGCGTGGTTTAAGATTATAATTACACTGAAAACCCATGTACTGTACTGTACATACATACGTTGTTCGAGCTAGGTTTAAATAATGTCTCAAACAGTTGTTTTTTTAAATTGGTCAAAGCATTCATTGAAGAGCTGTCTTGGAACAAACATCCGGATTGATAGATGAAATTCCATACTGTCAAGTTAAAACAGAACCTCACTTCGCTCAGTCCATCATTATTTCAAAAATCAAACTAGGCTCCACGACGTTCATTTAGACTTTAGATAGACCGTGTCTTCTGAATTAACATCAACACTAATATTGCGTTATTTATTTGTTGGCTTTACACGCCGCGTTTTACCATGCCAACTGTTAACTATCTGAAATTAAATACCCTAATTGTGGGGGTACGTAAAAGGTGGAGTCTAGAAGAAATGTAGCCATCACTTGCAAACGAAATTAGACGTGTCTGACGTTTATTCAGTTTGAATGCCACCAATCCGTTACAAAATCTACTTTTCGGAATTGTTCTCGAATACAAAATTTGTCTCCACGTACATATTGAGATTTTTTCGTTTCAATAAACTGTCTGTATACTTCGTATGTATGCGAATTTTAAAAAACAATGGGTTATCAAATAAAATTCTGGATTTTTAATTTTTATAATTATTATATAGGAAACATAATGTTTCTCGTTATGAACTCCGCAAGTATTATTATATAATCATGCGCATCTTTGGAATACCTCTGAAATTAAGCTCACTAAATTTGAATATTTACCCCAAAAAACGGCGCTTTCGTTGGTGTTCTCTTGAGTCCCACATAACGGGCGCACCTGACCTGCTGCCGGTGTATAACTTGGTGGCAGCCAACACCCTATGAACACCTGACAGGTCTGACAGACGCAATTGTCCTCACCAGTGGAAACCAACTCACTAAATGCGACGTCCTCCAACTGCGTCCTGGTTTTATGTTAAGCCAGTAACAACATTTCTTGGGCTGCACTGCCATCTCTGTCCCCTTTCTCCCTTCTTTTTACACCTTGTTATCACGTGTCCATTAATACCCTCTGGTTATCAGGTTACATCCCCCCACCCCCACCCTGCCCTTCTGAAGCCACAAATAAAACACATGGTGAGGAATCCCGATTCCAATAAGATTATTTCACTTTTTTGTTGGCCTCTCAAACATTTTGTCATTAAAATAAAATAATTACTTCTTGAATGCATATTTTTTGGAAAACATTTTCAAATTTGGAAAATGTTTAGTAGAGTTTTGTCGTTTTCTAACACTACCTCTTACTACCCCCATCCCCTCCCCCGGGCTATCCACATTAGGTTTACACTAATGGAGCAAGGATAAGGAAGATGTAATATAGATAAGATGTGCCAGAATTTTCGTAGAGGGAGGATGAGGAATCACTAAGAAAAATAAGCTTACTACACCCAGCCGGGATTTGAGACTCAACCTCCCCATTACTGGCAATCCAGAACATAAGAGCTTGACGTTTAGTCCACTTGTACACAGACGCAGTTATTTTCAAGGTGATCTGATAATTTGTACATCCTTCCTGAAATTGCTGCCTCCAAGGTAACTAAGTTTTGTTCATTTGTCTTTGTGGTCAAACTCATTCTGCACTATCTACGGACATGTTGCATGAAATAAAAGTCACAATAGTTGGAAATTTCACGCAATTATTAGGCAAATATTAATCATTTTGAAGAATAATTTGTTACTAATATTTTAAACAGTATTGATGTTAAAAAGTATATTGTTTAAAGTAGTAATAAAATAAGAGTTTGTTGATTTCTCTTGAGGACCAAGTCAACCTTGCTTAGGCGTTTCCTCACAATGGCCAATACTTGCTTTATTGATGTTCTAAAAAAAAAGTAAGTGTAAATATTTTCCGTAGTAAGCAGGCAAATTTTACTTCCTTTATGGATATACTACAGTAGCCCCATGGCTTCTTTGGTGCTGACTGACAGTTCACAGCTGACTTCTGACAGTCAACATTTAGGTATATACCTAAATTTTGACTGTCAGAAATGACAACTGCTAAAGACATGTTTTTTGCAGATCATATGGTTCGGCGTAGGAATACATAATTTAGTCTGGTAGCTTTTCAAAGCCGTCAGAAGTCAGCTGTGAGCTGTCAGTCAGCACCACAGAAGCTAAAACTGAGGTATACACCCAGTGCCAGGGCGTACAACCGGCATGCTTAGCTTAGCTCTCATCCGGGAGCCTGTATTCTGTTCTAGTCTCAGGCGGGTGCTATGTAGATGATTTTTCACATTGAGATTTTCCCCCTAGTTTTCACATCTTCTTGCTAGGAGAGTGCTTAACTCTACCTTTATATATCCTATACCCTTAAATGAGTGTAAGCTACGGAGAGGCTTAATTACTCTCTATAACATGATAGCACTGAAAGAAGCAGTCAGTGATTAAAGTGTATAGTTTACACTTTATTTAAATTCAAGCACGTATTATCTAACTTAACCTAAGAAAGCACACTTAATATATCTAGTCCATCGTTAATTTACACTTGTCTTACAGCACTTAACTTCCCTAGAAATAGTTCAATCTACTTACAAGCAGGCTGTGGAATTTTTTTATCAATCAACTTCGACAGAAGCTGTCAATTCTGAGGGCTGTAACATAATTATTTTATGCATTATATCAATGTTTATCACCCTTAATTTAGTCTGTAGACCTTTACCTTTAAAAAAAATGGGACGATCTTAGCGATGAAAGACAGTACAAGCATCAAAAATTGTAATTTTACTATAAAAAATCAGTTGTAATACAGTTTATCTTGTTTCTTTGCAAAATAATTTAGTTTACATCCACAAGCCAAATTTGATCATGCTAGGATTAAAAGTGATATAAAAATGTTGTGACAGATTTTTTGTGGAATTATATTATAAATGTAATGAAATGATAGTACAAATAATTAGTACATTAGTACTGTTTTCTCATTTCGTTACATTTATAAGATAATTCCACATAATAATGCTCACAAAATCTTTCTATCACTTTCAAACCTTACGTAACCACATTTTACTAGCTGATGTAAAGTATATCATTTTTCAAGGCCACAAGTTATACAGTATAATGACTGATTATTTCTTATAATAAAATGCTTATAAAACTAAAATGTATTTCAAAATTGTAAACCTGGCGACTAGGAATAACCCTGGTTTAAGTATCGGTTAGGCCAAACCCATTTTAAGTTTGATTTCCCTAACCACTCAGCCACAAAAAAGAAGGTACTAAGAATCTCATCTTCATCGATATTTTTATATTTTTTATCAAACACTCACAATGTTACTTGTCTGGATCTGCAGAGTTTCTTTAATAAGGGAAACCTTTTTCTTAATCTATAGCAAATAAAAATGTTTTTTCATGGGGTGTACCATTTTTAATTCATGCCTGTTATATCACACAAAAAAATGCTTTATTGTTTTGTAGCTACCACCACATTTTTCTAGCTAAAGAGCCTTAAGAGCATCGAATAATAGAAGGAAATTATCCTCCCTGTGGTATTTCCTATGTGGATGCCAGTTATGAAGCTTCAAATCCACTAAAACAATCGTCAATTATTATCCTAATGTGTTTTCTTATGACAGTTAAAAGTTGATTTAATTTCTTAGGTCTGTATTTCTAACCATTTATTCTGATCTCAGAAATGTGACATTTCACTTTTCATAATTTTATTTAAATTTACAAAGCATAAAATGTAAGTTCTATCGAAACATTTTAATTCAGTTCACCTTTATTTTGGTGAAAACCGTATTATTAAATAACAAACCACTTCATAAAAAAACTTAGAAGTTGTAGAAGTTGCCAATGCTACTTAGGCAGCCCCCTTAATAGTTAATAAAATAAAGTCCACATGGTAGGAATTAAAATAATTCCAAATTTTATCAAATTAAACCAAATTTTCACCCAAAAAAAACTGTCATCCATGTACTCAGCAATGTAGCAAAGTTTTTACTGGTGGACAGGAAAAACTCACACAAATAAAATATAACTTTTTTAGTTACTTGAATCCAGCAGTGTTAGCTCGGTGTCTTTTTTTAAATTTCAATTAGTTTAACGATGTTCCTTCACACTTTTCTTTTGTTTGATTCTCTGATCCAACCAAATACATTACTTGTAATTGTTTTTCGAATATGTTAAAAAAAAATGACACCTGCACCCAAAAAAAAATCGAACGCTTTGGCTTATGGCCAATGCTCTATCCAGGCTCATCCTGAACCTAAGGGCATTAGTGACTCACACGTCCAACAGAGACTCCGCGAGCCTGGATGTATCAGTGGTGTAGCAATGAAATCCTATTTCAAAGATCCCGGGCTCAATTCTCATCTGGATGCTATTGTGCACCAAATATTTGGAATTTTGTGAACGGAACTTTACTGTAGAGTGCCTCTCTCAATATATTATGTAGACATGAGTCGAATTCATAAGTTTTAACAGAAAATAGAAATATTAACGAAATCAACAATTTTATATGACATAATGGACTAGTTATAACATTCATACGTTCAGTTACTCGACAAATGAATGATCTGTAGTCTAGAAGTTGAGTTTGACCTTTAATTGTTTTAGTCTAAACCAGCCATTTAGCACCCAACATAATAGCCAGCCTATACAATAAATAACTAGTTATTTAAAATTTGAAGGAAAAAAAGTTTGAACTTTTTTTGAATTTCAAATCCTCAAATTGATATTATCTTTAAGGATTCCAGGGATTCGAGGTTTCAAAAATCCCATTCCTAAGATATTTTTTTTCCAATATGCTGGACAGCAAAGGAATATTTGTTTAAAATATAATGAGGTATCTTCAGGATATATAACTGACCTGCGCAACACAAGGTAGCCTTTACCCCTGGGGTTGAACCAGGACACCTCAACTTGAAAGCCGATTCCTCTACCCCACTGAGTCACGGGCTGACTTTAGTTGGATTCTGGAAAGAAAGACAGTGTCTGAGAGTTACAAAAAGTACTATAGCTATTTTCATATATTCATACGGCAGCTCGTATGATCATAACTGTCACATTTGATATAAAGGCAGTCACAATACCTTCGCACCTGCTTTGGTGGCCACACGGTCTAAGGTGTCACTCTCGTGTTGGACCAGATGGCCGATGACGGGGTGATCGGGGTTTGAATCACGGTCGGGTGTACCGAGGCTGAATTTTCCAAAATGGTTTTTGACTCTCCCTCCACGAAAATGTGCATATGATTTATCTAAGTTCAACCTTCCTCATCCCTAACTCATTAGCGTAATTAGTACATAATGTGTATAACTTGAACAGGTAGTAGGACGCGGTGCTTACTCTAGTATATGAAATTAGGAACTCGAAAGTCCATTGTCACACTTACGTACAAAAATACGCATCTAGCCCTATCTTGATCTAGTTCTATCCAGTCCACCTCATTACACCCCATCTCTTTCAGGTTCATTCTAATGTTATCCTCCCATCTGCGTCCAGGTCTCCCCAATTGTTACTTCCCATTGGGTTTGCCAGTCAGTACCCTAAGCAAGGTTCTAGAATCTCCCATTCACGCTGAATGTCCTGACACCGTAATCTACGAGATTTTATTATCCTAACAATGTATTTTGATGAGTATCATGTATGTAACTCATCATTATGTAACATCCTCCACTCCCCAGTAAACTCAACTCTTTTAGGAAGCACCTTGTTTTCGGACTTCCTAAATCTGTTTTCGTCATGTAAGGTAAGAGACCACGTTTCATACTCATATATAACAGCGGATAAAACTATTAGTTTGTATATTCTGAATTTAGCAGACCTTGAAAACAGACGAGATGTCAACAACATAATGATCTAATAATAACATGACTTTCCTGACAGTATTATTTCCATAATTCCCATTCTAATAATATCGTTATTGATAATTAAAACTGTTCCTAAATATTTAAACTCATTAACCTTGTCAAGTGATACGTTGTCCCTACTAATCTAAAATAATCGTCCCCAATTCGTGTTGTCTGTATAACCATATACTTAGTATTTTCAGCATTCACTTCTAAACCTATTTCCTTACAAGCCTCTACTCTAATAATATTTCTGTATTTCTTGCCACACCTTCCTTACTATTTCCCAACAAAACTAAATCATCTGGCAATCCTAATGGCTGCATTTTACCGTTTAATCTCAACCCTTCCCTACTCTCTTGCATTACTCTAATAAGATACTCTAAGGCTAGATTAAAAAGTAATGGGGAAAGTGCATCTCCTTGTTTCAACCCAGTATGTATTTCAAAAGTATTTGATAAGTGACTTCCAACCCGTACCCTTTCACGCGGTTTTTTTTAAAACTAAATTTAATATAATTTGTATCTTTTAACTGGATCGTAGGCCTTTTCAAAAACTATATATAATTGATGAGCTTGGGCCCGACGGATGTAATTTCCCATCCAGGGAAGGTGTGCTAAGGATTTTTATAGCTCAGTCAAAATCCGTCAATTTCTCCGGGGTTTGAACCTACGAACATCGTGGCCTGAGGCGAGCACTTTACCCTAAGACCATCGAAGTCGAATACAAAAATTACTAAGTTGCTTTTATGCTAGTTTCGAAATAAAAATACAGTAAAATTTCTCTAGTACCTATCAAATAATAATAATAATGCTGATGATGTATGTGTTTTTTATAACAGTGTGTCGTACTAACTGTTTGGTTTATTGTTATTAATAAATATGTTTGTATTTTGTCCTACCAGATTCCCACTACAGTGTGTGGTGGTTGTCAAGCCTCTAGTCTTGTTAGGACGGTACGGGGAGGGACACTTGGAGGGCTGCCACGTGATACAGAGCTCAAATGTCCGTCAGTCTATAATACCCTGGCCGAGGGTTGGTAATATTGGATTACTATGTGTCGAGCCAACTATAGTAGGAACAAGCTAGGAAACAAAACACATTAGGTCATGTGGTTTTCAGATTTCACCTTGGATAGATGCTATCAATAGCAATAAAACTATAATAACAGTAATAATTACGTTAATTGTAATTTCCTTTTATCATAGTGCTGATCGACAGTCGCAACAACTCTGAAAAATACATATGGCAACATTATATAATAATTATATAGAAAAACAATAATCATAACTAAGTAAACATTTTCATTAGTAAATAGAGACACTAAGGTGATACAATGAACTACAGGGATCACACTCAATAAACTTGGGAAGTATTTATATATTTATAGCACCGTGTATTAATACCTGTTCAGGTTGTACGCATATACGAGTATACTAATTAGGCTAATGTGTTGAATTTATATAAAGTGTACCCACATTTGCGTGCGTGGACCATCCTCAATACACCCGACTGGGATTCGAACCCCGATCTCCCTGACATCGGCAGTCTAGTCTATTGTGATAGTGACGCCATAGACCATGAGGCCACCGAAGAAGCTACAACATACTATTAAAGTCCTTAATAGCATGGGATAAGTATTAAGTGGTAAGTAATAATAAAAAGGCACAATGTGATCGATGTTGAGCGAAATTAAAATGTTTGCATTTTACAAACTGTCCTTCCTACCGTCTTCAGACTATACCCAGAGAGCTGTACTTTTACTTATACCTTGAGCCCCCCTTATAGAACACAAATATTTATTTACTGTTAGCATTAGTAGTATTTTATTATATTATTAGTGTTATTATACAGATATGTAAAATATATATCAAAATTGGAATCTGCATATCACATGACTTCACGTATTATTACGTGGAAGTAGATCTATTAACTTTTTCTAGCTGTCAGCTGTCTACTAGTCATAAAAAAAATTGGGGTATATAAAACACATTTTTTAAACTGTACGAATGATGGTTTACGAATTTTTCCCCACGTGCTTCACGTCTTACTACCCATCCTCATATTTACAATTATATTGTAGGAAGGAGGAAAATAGAAAACATACGAGCATTTGCATGGAGGCAGGGGAGGAAACCATTTAGCAAAAACCCCATTAGTATACCTGGCTATGGACTATCTCTGTTAGATTGCCACCCTTGTCCTCTTGAAACTTCCCCAGTACTGGAAATTTAAGAAATTATTGTTTATAGAAAGAAAATATAACTAATGTACGTGGGAATAGATCACCACTTTTCTTACTTTATCACATAAAGAAAGTATTGTAATCGTCAAAATTTTATTCTTCGAGATTTATGACGTTTTATGTGTCTCCAAACTTTAAAAAAATATTTTATAGTTTTATCTGTACTCTGTTTGTGCCTGGTGCCACAACCAAAACGGTTTAATGGATTTCGTTTGAACTTGATATGTAGATACTATATGGTCACACCTCAAGGCAAAAACTAAATTTTAACTGAGGATGACTGATGACTGATATTTGAAAATTTGAAATTCTAATACGAATTTGTTCAAAATGAATATCTGGTTGGTGTTTTGTACAACAAATTCGTAGTTCTATTTGTAGTTTGCTTTCTTTTCTGGACACATTGGTTCGATTGTCTTTTCTTTTAATCTTTTCCCCTAAGAAAAGAGGTTTATGTGATAGCTGTGTCTGAAAGACATTAAGGACATGGAGCTATGGGATATTTATAAAGGACTTGAGAGATCTATTTTCTTGTGAGAGTAAGAATAGAAAGTACCAGCTCAGTAGAAGATTTGTAAGTTAACTATACTATACCTACTAAGCTACCTGAAGAGTTTTAAAAAATAGCTTCAAATTTAAATTACGAGAACTCACGTCGGTTGGAAAGTGTTCTGGATATCAGGCTCATCTACTTTGGTTCTTCGGTGATGGGAAGGCTATAGTTCGAATCCTGGTCTGGTGTACTGAGAGTTTTTATTCCTAATTTACTTCTCACGGTCTCTACGAGTGTGTTCTATATTATTTATTTGAGGTATATAATGTGCACTTTCTTAAGCACTGATCATATCAGCACATTACTTATTAACTAACTTGAATCTAAAACAGACACAACATCCAGCCCCCAGCCGTTAATTTATCACTGTGAAAGGGTAAATCAAAATTTAACTAATGCTAAATTTTTCGGTCATGCCGCGAATCAAACCCACGTCCCTTAGCTCAGTGGCTGACTAAGCCAAGTTGTCGAACTATTTTATATATATCCTACCTTCCTCATACGTACCCCAGTAGGGTAATTAAAAATGGTTAGCCTAAACTTATACCCGTTGGGCGATATAAAAAATGCTATGGCCATACGTCAAGAATATTCTGTCTTAGCAATTTTATCAGTGTATTACTCATTTTTTTATGATTGTATAGGGCCTAACTATAATTTAAATAAAGTTAGTTAATGTGTACCTATATTGTTTTGAAAATGTTCACAGTCAAATCTTAATATGAGTGTTAGAGGGCAGGCACATATCCAAACTTGTAGAGAAAGACGAAAGACAAGAAGTCTTTCTTTCACTCGTAGAGAACTTCTTGGTTACGTCTCTACTCCTCCAAGGGGATGAATTTACTGGAGGGAAAGCGAAGGTATTTCCATTCTTGTAGCTATAGTCTGGTCTCCATAGGTAGACATTTAACTTTCAGTTCAAAGTATTGTTAAATCTATGTTCATATCCAAGTGTTATGAAGATGTCCGTGTTGACATTTGTTTGAAAGGTATTTTTAGACAGCTGTTTTATAAATACAATGACTATTTTAATGTATGGTTGATTTATATTTATATTTTAAATCATATTAGACGTTAGTTTTATAGTGAATCGAATGCATTTGGATGGTAGCTAAGTGCGAATGACTTTTTTAACTCTGAAAAAAACTACAAGATAAAAAATCAATCTGTCATGCAATTTGCTTAAACCGGTAGAGGAGATGCGGCTATTATGGAATAGTCGGGCAATAAGTAATACCAGTGCTTCTAATATTCTATGTGTCTATCGTTAACTATTTCAACTATTACAGAAAACAATTTCGAACAGCCAGTGACACCCTCACTTCGACAGATCAACTCGAATGTTTGTTTTGGCTGTCATAAAAACTTTTGCAGGCTAGTGTTTATCATGCTATATTTCTTTAATCTACTGTTCTTATTAATTCTAATTAAATTATTAGGTTAAGGCTCACTCATGCTTATTTTTGAGTTAAAACATTATTTTACTGTAATTTTATTATATCCTAACAAAAAATATTGTTTTCCAAAATGGTGAGTCGGGCAATAAGGAATACTACTATTCCATAATGCCCGCACATTTTTCAAGTATTTGGCAAGTTATTTATTTTGTCAACGTAAGCTTAAACATTTTTCCTAACACATAAGAAATCTATTAAGAGAATAATTTAGCCTGATAAAATATTTAAGTCTATTATATTTTAATAATTCATTATTAATACTGATTTATTAGTTAGTTATTTTTATCATAATGTATTATTTCAATGATTCGTTATTATTACTATTTTATTATTTTACACATAATATTTGCATATTTTCTTACACTTTCTTATGAAACATTTGTTAGTTTAAGTAACTACAGTTAATTTTTTAAATAAAATGTGTAGTATTCCATATTGCACTCCCTATTTCATATTACCCTCCTTTGTTCCATATCTCTCCTACAGGACATTAAAAGTTTTAATTTTGCTTTAAGTACTAAAAATAGTTAAAAACATATTAATTATAAGTTTAATATGGAACTCGATGACAAAATGTTAAAACACGCTTTTATATTATTGAAAAAGTAAATGGTATTCCATATTACCCGCACTTCCTCTGTCTCGTTCTTTTGAAATAAAACTTTTTGAAATTCTTGGCTTGGTTGGACACATTTAAAGTTACTAGACTTCACACAAGTACTGAAACATTTTATTAATAATTATAAATCCTGCAACGATGGGCACGCGGAAAAAGGCGTTAGTCTCGTCTGGACTGGTTGGCGGGTGATGGGGAGTTTGGGGTCCGAATTCCAGCCGGCCAGGAGATATTTCCTGTGTAACCTACCGTTCTTTCCTGAACGCAAATGCAAGTACACTTCCTCCGAGTTATGCCTACCTCAACCTTGTACAAATTAGTTTGAATATGCAAATAGGACGTATGGGTATAGCAAAACACAGAGATACAAAAGAAAAGTACGATACAATCGTATCTACTTTCTCAACGTCTCGGTGGCGTAGCAAGCTAACGCGCTAGTTTCATGTTCAGCTAGACTGCCGAGGAGGGTGAGATCGAGGTTCGAATCTCGGTCGTGTGAACTGGGGTGGTTTTTCCTAATGGTTTTTCACTCTCCCTCAACACAAAACGCGGGTTCACTTCCTCTAAATTCAACCTTCCCAATTCCTAATCCATTAGTGTAATCAGTACTTAAGCGTATAACCCGAACGGGTAGTAAGACGCGGTGCTAGATAAGATAAATAAATAAATATTATAGTTTAGTAAAAAAAAAAGTTGTAAGTAAATTACCTTTAAATGATTTTTTTTCTCCTAAAAACTAGTACGCATGAAATGTATAATGCAATATATGATACATTTTGAACATACTCGTTATTGCCTCTTTTGAAAAATAATAATTCTAATTTGAAAAATGCAGATCTAGAATTAAAATCACGATGTGCCGTAGAACATATAAATATCAAGTCTAAACGAAATTCGCCAATCCGTTTCGGCTGCTGCCCCAGGTATAGACAGACAGACAGACATAATCGTAAGACCCACTTGTTTGAGTTTAGGGGCATATTAACCGGGCAGAGCCACCATAATCTCGAGGTCAAACATTTTCCCGATTACAATACTTTCTCTTGATAAAGAAAGTAAAATAAATAAATCCCAAATCAATAATAAACCATGTTAAATTTTAAAGTATCCTAATATATTTGTTTCCCTCTATGATCTTGCACGCACATAATAATATGAATGCTCTCTGTATGCTGGCTGGTGTTCATTCTTGTTCATCTCCCCCCCCCAACCAACCTCCATCACGCGCACGCGCACAGCTTTGAATAACAACGTCACCGTTGACGTCACGACTGGGCGATTGACGTCATTTGTGGTTTGTTCCGCAGGTTTCACTGTGAACAGGAGAATGGCGCGGTGGGGGGAGTTGAACGAGAAGGGGAACGAAAATTAATTACGGATTTAAAAGATTAGGCGACAAAAAAAAAATCCGTATCGCGCCCATGACTTCATCTACAATATTTAATAGTGTTGTATTATTCTAAAGACTTTTTACTATCTCTTTTCTTTTACCAGCACCGGTGGTCACATGGACAGGAGCGTCAGTCTCGTTGTCTGGTTTAAATATGTGTGGATATGTGTATATCCCGGACGAGTGGTAAGACGCTAAACAGACGTTGCTTTATAGTGCAATAAAATGTACTACTTAAATATCATATTCTGAAAATTGAAAAATGACACCTAGACACGGGAATCGAACCCGGGACCCTTGGCTTAGTACTACTTAATGTACTACTTAAGGTGGGAGTGCAGGGGACGCGACGAAAAGGGCCGTGTTTTTTTGCAGGTTTTATAGCCAAACCTTTTGACCAAAATAAATATAAAACAATTCCAGTTGAAACACAAGAGTTTAATTTTGTTCCCATGGTGATATCAACATGTTGTTGAATAACTGTCATGAGCAAAGTGACTTTTGATGAGAATATTTTTAACTGAAGAGAAAAAGTTGTCATTCAATTACAGAACATCCTTGACAGATATTCAACGACTGTTGATATCACCATGTGAAGGAAATTATATTCTCTGTTTCTAATGGAGAAATATTTTATTTATTTTAGCCAAAAACGTGTTTTGATGTAAAAACTGCAAAAACACTACCCTTTTATCACTACCACCTTAAGAGAAAACTTTTATTGATATCAGTGAAATTAACTTGGCACCTTTTTTAATGTAGGCCAAGGCTGTCCAATTTGAAGTTAGCTAAGGGCCTCATTTTATATTCCTAGACAATGTGCTGGCCAAACACGTCAAAATGGATCTTATACACTATAAACCATATATTTTTTAGTTAACTAATATATTACATTAAAAGTATAATAATAATAATTGATATACAGTACAGTACAGCAAATAGCACATATAATAAATTTTACACAATTTAAGTCTTATGTTTAAGGAATTCCTGGATGATGTTATAATTTTTTTAAACTTTTCTAATGCGTCGTGGGCCACAAAATATGCTACCAAAGGCCACAAGTGGGCCACCAGTTGGGCAGGCCTGAAATAGGCTGTGTATGTATAAATGAGAAATATATTTTATTTCACTCGCCCAAACTCCACTGTTGACGAGTTAGAAATTCAGAAAATAGCATCTCGAGATGAATTCTGATTCTCAAGTAATCGGTAATCGTATTTCTCGTTCAATTTACATGCAGTAGCTCTTGGCGAATCCCCTAACAAGATATAGCACGGAAGTTTATTTTAATATATTGGATCCATCTTCAAGTAATTTAAAGTTTTTGTTTAGGATAATAGAGGTAATACCGCTTCAGTGGCCGAATGGTATAAGGCGCCACTCTCGTGTTGGCCTGGCCTGTTGATGATGGGAAGCTCGGGGTTCAAATCCCGGTCGTGTCTACTGGGGTGGTTTTTCATAAATAGTTTCCCACTCTGCTTCCACACAAATGCTAGAATATTACCTATAAAATGCTTCCTACCTCATCCATACTCCATTAGAGTAGTTATCATATTTGCGTATCACTAACAGGTAATAAGACACGGTAATAAAAAAGGTAATATAAGTATTATAAGACGCCAATAAGCTAGTATGCTATACATTGATGAGTGATAATAATTACTTTATTAATAATGCTTTCTAAAGGGGTTTGAACCTCCAAAACACGCACTGTTAGTACGGCTATTATTATTCTGCTGTTAGATAAGATGGGTCCTTTTAAATAGTCTAACTCAGTGGTCCTTAATCTTTTGGAAGTCACGGAACAATTTGGATTATAAGTAAAATTTGCGGAACACCCCTGTCCAAAGGTGTAGTTTTCAATTTAAAGAATATGATATTTTAATGTGGCTATTATCGTAATTATCAAATATATTAGCTTGTCTTTAATCCACCATAATATGCGCATTCGTACATTAGTAATTATACTATTGGCAGCAAAACACCAACTACATAGTCGAAGGTGGCTCGTGATCTTAATTTGTAGCTAACGATTTACACACGGGCATCACAGACTCTGCCTTAAAATATGAGTGAAGAATGATATTGTACCGTGGAATATTTCTGAATAGCTCAGTGGTTAAAGCATTGGTGTACTAAGCCAAAGGTTCCCGTGCCAAGGTGTAATTTTTTCAATTTCAATAATAAGATATTTAATTTTCTTGGAAGTCAACGTGGGTAGCAGTCTTCAGCTGTCATGCGGCATCTTTCACCAGCGGAACAAGTGTTCCGGTGAACACTGGTTTAGAACCACTGGTCTAACCTATATTTTCCTTCATAAAGTTTCTCTCACCAATTGTCTACAACAAATAATAAAACCTTTTCTAGGACTCGAACTAAGCAACCTACACTCGTTTCAGATAAATCCAAACGCATCTCTCGATGTATTGTTTTAAAAGTTGAATTTGAAATAAGCAACCAGAAAAATATAATAAAAAACTTTTGAAACATATTTATTTCAATAATATCTCAGCAATTTCAATTTTTTTTTATTTGGTAGTGTGTTCTTCTCTCCTACATTTTATTTGGTAGTGTGTTCTTCTCTCCTACATTTTATTTGGTAGTGTGTTCTTCACTCATACATTTTATTTGGTAGTGTGTTCTTCTCTCCTACATTTTATTTGGTAGTGTGTTCTTC
>CABFWB010001005.1:78388-106202 GCA_902151455.1 Timema bartmani | reverse complement strand
CGTGAACATGTAGAAGAACCAAGCCAACAAGTCTGCTTCCCACCATACTTGTCCTCAGTCGTGAACATGTAGAAGAACCAAGCCAACAAGTCTGCTTCCCACCATACTTGTCCTCAGTCGTGAACATGTAGAAGAACCAAGCCAACAAGTCTGCTTCCCACCATACTTGTCCTCAGTCGTGAACATGTAGAAGAACCAAGCCAACAAGTCTGCTTCCCACCATACTTGTCCTCAGTCGTGAACATGTAGAAGAACCAAGCCAACAAGTCTGCTTCCCACCATACTTGTCCTCAGTCGTGTTTTTATTAGACACAACGATCACACAACGATCACACAACGATCACACAACGATCACACCGCTAATAATCCTTGCAATGCCTCAATCTGAATTCCCCTGCTATATTATACATTATCTTTCGGTCGCCTGGAATTATCAAGCTCCTCTTTCAGTTGATCCTCTCATTTGTGTTTATTTCAGCTAAATTCCTATTTTTCCGTCCATCTCCTAACAATGTTAGTGGTATTCCCCCTCCTCCCCCCATGGATACTTCCCTGATTCCAGCCAAAGTTGGCAATAAAGACAATTCTGCCAGTTGTCCCTTACCTACGCTCCTACCGTAGATTAGCTATCCTTATCTTACACTCAACCAAAACAATGTAAAAACTAAACAATCCTTAGAGCCACAATAATAATAATTATAATTAGACTATTATGTGGTTTAGTGGTCAGAGTTCCCGGCTACGGATCCCGGGTTCGATCCCTAATGCTTTCAGATTTTTCTGTGTAGTTGGGGGCCAATCACAGACTCGGCCTCGTGAGGACAACTGAGTAACTATTTGAATGGAAAAACAGCAGCGCTGATGTAGAAATTGAGATTGACGACAAAGTGTTCATAATGCTGAACATATGGCACCCTCTTTCCGCAAAGGTTGGCACTATCTTAGCCAGCAGACGGTGGCTATTCGGTTGGTTTAGCTTGATTGCAAGCCGACACCATTGAGTTTTTTTTATTAATACGAATTATTTTTAATGTGTAGGAGTATTGTTATATATAATCGAGCCACGTTGGGTGTCAAATAATGATATGACCCCTCCCATTGTATTTAAAATGTTATGGTGTCTAAATCCTTAGTCGTTGATAATTTATTACCGCGATTATTCTTGGTCGTCATTTGACTAAGGCGATATTTGCCCAAATGTTTGTTTAATTTTATTGTATTGTCCCAACTATCTCCTTATATGCTGCTGCTTCAGGAATGTTTGGTAACAAAGAGAGTATTGCAGTATATACTTTATAAACTGAAACTAGACTTTTATTATCAATAATACTATTTTAAATTGCTACATTTTGAATACTACACCAAACCCACGTGTGCTCACCCAGAAGTCTCATTGTGTTGTATTAATTTTCACCAGAGTACTTATAAAGGGAAGCTTCGGTAATTTCCATCAAATATATCATATATTTTCTAATTTAAGTGAAAAAAAAATTGGGACATCTCCAAAATGTTCCTATGAACTTCTGGGTGAGCATAAACAGATGTAATGCAGCCAAGGCTCCCAACTTGGAACTCTAGAGTTAGAAAGTTACATACACACTTGATGCCGCTCTGTCGTCTGCATTGTATAGGCCGGCCCAAAAAAAAACTTGAAAATCTAAATATACTACAAATCAATAATTGAATATAAAAATAAAATGTAGAAATACGAAGGAATTTATAATAATTAGGTTTAATAATATAATTATTACACTTTAATTTAGCGTATGGTATTTTTGACCGTGTTGTTCGTCCACTATGTATGTAGACCGTTAGCCGCTCTGTGGGAGCAGATCTTTGAACAGGCTGTACCTTGGAGGTTGTCTACACGTCATACTCGCAATGATATGACGTCATGATAGTTATTATGAGCCATAGGGAATCTTAAACCCAACTTAACCATGGTGTATATAGGAACAGTTACTCTTTCGGGAAAATTACCTATAGTTCCACCGGGAATCGAACCTGGGACCCGTATATCAGTAACCAGGGACGCCGACCACTAAAACAAGAGACCGGTCACTATACTCTAATGGAATAAATACCTATAGTACCACCGGGAATCGAACCTGGGACGCCGACCACTAAAACAAGAGACCGGTCACTATACTCTCGAGGAATAAATTTAGCTTGTATTGTTATTTTTGTACCACGCCTTACTACCCATTCAGTTATACTCTTAGTTATTATTAATGGGTAGGCATGAGCACGGTGAAATTTAAAAAATGTACCCACATTCACGTGTAGGGATCATGGAAAACCATTTTAGAAAACATATTCAGTCGATATTTGAGTCCCGAACTCCCCGTTACCAGACAATTAGACAAGACCAGCTTGACGCCTTAGCCTGCATACTCATCGATGTGGGGAATAACATGAAAATCCAAAAATTAGGTTAAAGTAACCTCTTGTTCAGGGATGGACTAGGCCGCCGGGACACCGGGAGATATATCGGTGGGCCGGTTTGATTTGGGTTGCCACAACTACTTTAAACTAAAATAACCGTGAATTATTGTTTTTATTAAATTATAATCAAAAGTTCCAGTGAGTAAGTCCAAGGGTACCCAAATTACATCATTTGTGGGGATATGCGATGGCATTAAAAGTTAAACAAACATTTCTTAAGTCAAACGTAAAAGCATTTGTTTTGTGAATGCCAACAGCTAATAATGTAATATCCACAAGATGTGGATGAAGCATCATTTTACAAACTTAAATTTATATTTAAAAAAATAGACTACTTGCTATTGTCTAACAAATAAGAAGCATTTTCTCGCTCACGTCAATATAAAGTAGAAGCTGATGTTTAAAGTGAAATGGAGAGCGACGCAATCAGTGATAATATAGCTGTAATGGCCTCAGGACTAAACTTATTAATAATAAGAATATAAAAACTTCCCCTCACCCATTGAGCTTACACTGAACCATAGCATCAGAGGTATTAATGAATGTATGTTAAGGGCCGTCATACTTGTAGTCCCGGGCCGCTTGGAACCTGCCACTCCACCCCTGCTCTTGCTCATGAGACAATCAAACATATCGTCAATGTATAGCAATACTGTGAGATTGTGGCCACCATTTCTTTCAATATGTCATCAAAATCAATGTTTAAAAAAATACTTGACGTCATTTTAAGCGGCTTTTATGAATGAGCCAGTGTATTTGGTCCTTTCTTGCACTTGGGTTGGTGAGCCCTGCTTGGACCAAGCGAGGAACCTCAGACGACGAGAACGTCCGTCCATCCCTGTGGCGTTACCAAGATACCGATACCTTGTTTATAGGGAGCTTCGAATCGCTGCCCTCACTTTTTCGTTACGTTAAAGTGTCGACACTGTTCGCATTGCAGTTGGTCGCTGCATGACGGAAGAGTTCAGGGCTTTGAATCCCTTCCTTGGTGCTCTGGTGATGGGGCTTCCTACATGTTCTCTCTCTTTGCCAATATGGGTAGATCCCCCCCTAAAACTGACCTCCCAATCCTTACCACTTTTTAATAAGTAGATGTTAAATAAGTAGTCTTTGGATCAAACGGGATTAGTATCTTACAAGTGTCTTAGCACTATTTAGTACCACAGGACTGTCCATTTATAGCTTTGTACTAGTCTCATAAAATAGGATGAGGATGGTGAAACCCACTTCAGTGGCCTCATGGTCTAAGGCACTACTCTTGCAGTAGACTAGACCACTGAAGACTGGAAGATTGAGGTTCGAATCTCAGTCGGGTATGCTGAGGTTGTTTTTCCAAAATGATTTTCCACCCTCCCTCCACGCGAAATCGGGTACACGTCATCTAAATATAACCGTCCTCATCCTTAATACCATTAGTAATTAGTACAATAAGCGTATAACCTGAACAGGTAGTAAGACGTGGTGCTATAGAAAAAGAGGGTCAATTTTAAGAAACTACATCAGTAACCACTCGTAGGAGTAGGAAACTACAACAAAATAAAATATTTAGAAGCCATCCTCAGTGTAAAGTGGCGGGTTTGACCCCATGATTCACTCGGGACTTACAATCATATACACCAGATTTGCCATAACAATCTTGAGCACGATGAAGGACCCCAGGTTACTTCCTCGGGCATGAATTATTGTTCTTCAGTGCAAGTTTATTGGCATGATCCTAGTGTAAAAACAACCACCAAATCCCATGTGGGTAATTTAACACTTGGTGAAAGGTGGGACTTGAACCCGGTCTCCACACAAACCATCAGGCTAACTGTTCCGGAAAGTATCTCTCCTCCCTGCGCTCCGATGACGTCAAACCATTGAACATTAAGGTCACCATCCAAAATCGGCGGCTGTGAATGGCGCAGGTTGTCCGGGCCGGAAGAAAGAGGGCCTTCCAGCGAGGTCCCTAAACGGACCAACACGTGCGCGCAGGCGCCATGACAGGCACACGTGGCGGAACCTTCCTCTCGCTTTAGGTCAATGGAACTCGAACAACCCCTCCGCTATGAATGAACACCCGGGTAAAAGGGGGAGGCTTCCACCACCACCCCCGAAAAAAATCCTTTAGCAAGAGGAGGAGAATTTGACCTATATCGCACAACCTCCCCACCCCCTTACCACCCGCCTCAGCCTACAAAATGGATTTAAAAAGAAAATAGGCTGGTTTTAGGGATGTAGGGGAAGGGGTTAAGGGTGGAGAGAGTGGTTCTGACGTCACTCTGGTTTGCTGACGTCAATGGTTGTGCTCTGTTGTCATGTTTCCAGGTCAATGTGCTACACGTGGCGAGAGAGAGAAATGAACCTTTTTTCCCCTCTCACCATAGACCACCTTTATTCCTCCTCCCGCTTCCCCCATAGGAGGCTTTCTATCCATCCATCTGGCCTTCTGTCCTTCCTGCCCTGCTTTTCATTAATGAAAACCTGCATTCCAGTCACCCATGATTCACTGACGCTCGCTATAAAGTTGAATGAACGCGGAGCCATTGCTGGTGACTCAATAATATCTCCACTTAGAGGACACTTGTGGCAATGAGGACAAAGTATTATTAGGTCCAACCCCCTGACATATCCTAGGACTTTTCCGTGTCTCACATCCTCTTGGAATCCAAACCAAAGAATCTATTGTTGGAATCTGACCCAAAAGTCTCTTCTTAAGTCCGAACCAAAGAGTTCTCTCTTAAAATCTGACCCAAAGGTTCCTTCTAGGAGTCTAACCCAAAGAGTTCTCTCTTGAAATCTGACTCAAATAGTTCCTTTGTGAATTATTACCCAAAGAGTACTTACTTTGAATCCAGCCCCAAGGAGTCCCCTCTTGTAATCCAGCCCAAAGAATCCCCTCTTAGAATTCGACCCAACAAATCCCCTCTTGTAATCTGGTCCAAAAAGTCTTCTCTTGGATTCCAACCCAATGAGTTCCTTCTTAGAATCTGAGCTAAAAGTCCCCCCTTAGAGTTCAGCCCAAAGAAGCCTCCTGGTTGTAGTCTGACCCAAAGAGTCCCCCTTGGAGTTCGACCCAAGGAATCCTCTATTAAAATACAACCCAAAGAGTCCCCTCTTCGAATCCATCCCATAGAACCCACTCCTTGGAGTCTGACTTAAAGCGTTCTCTCCTTGGAGTCCAACCCAAAGAGTCCCCTCCCTATAAATCTGACCCAAAAAGTTCCCGCTTTGAATCCTACCCGAAGAATGCCCTTTAGAAATTAAATCCAAAGAAGCTTCTCTTGGGGCGACCATTCCTCTAAATTGTATCTACCTCATCCTTACCCTTCTACTATAAAGATTTGGATATTTCGGACGGGTAGTAAGACCCAAAGAACGGGGGGAAACGCGTCTTTAAAAGTTAGTAAAACTTAAATTTTTCGTAAAGTAAACAAACAAACAAATCTTTGCCCGTTCAGTCTTTATTAAGTTAAATGAAAATAAAATAGTCTAAAAGGTGCATTGTCCAAGCTGCGACAGTTATCTGCGACTGCGGCTGGAGTCACGAGTCTGCGGCCGCAACATACCGTGACGACACTAGTCGCATGGGGTGTTATCCAAGACGCGTCTCCAGCCACAGTTACCAGTCAATTTCGAGATGGATGGAAGTACAAGTGATCCGAGTGACAGAAACTTTTTGGATATTTTGAGGGAGAAAGAAGGTGAGACAATATGTATCCATTCCCTTGTACTTCGAATCTATTAAATCGAATACGCATGGATGTGGGGGTACTACCTAACACAACACCAAACACCATGAGTGGGTCATTAGCACATCCAGTTTTCGTGGTTTAAACATTCTTTAAAGAGATTAACACACAACATTCAATAACAAATACGTAATGTCGATACGACTCCAGCAGTGTCGCTGCGACTCTAGCCGCAAGCACTGCTCACTCCACCAGTGCTGCGACACGACACAAGTGGTGTAGAGGTTGATTGCCCTGCAGTCTCACCAACACAGTGACACAAAAGCTGACGTCTGTATAAAATACCCCATTGAATATAATATATCTTGGACCGTCTTGACGCGGTGTTTTCTAGATTACGAAACACTGAAAGATCGCGACGGCAGAAATGACGTACGGTAGTGTATAAAAGTCACGCGTTCTCTAAATACAAAGGAGAAAATGAGTGCTTTGCACTAACCACGCTGGTGAGTTGGAGATGAATGTTGAATACAGAGGAAGTGTACTCGCATTTACGTAGAGGAAGAGTGGAAAACCATTTAGGAAATACCACCCTCAGTGCACCTGACCGGGATTCGAACCCCGATCTCCCTGTCTTCAGTAGTCTAGTTTATTGCGATAGTGACGCCTCAGACCATGTGGCCACCAAAGCGGGTAACACAAATACTAAAATTGTAATATATTTCATAATCATCACGGAATATGCAGGCAGACTATTTATTGTTTTCATCTTTCTTTACAAAGTTGAAAGCAAATCATTCCCCAAGCTTCGACAGTTAGCTGATATTATATTTAATCCATCAGGTACTTAACTTATACTTTCTGAACATATAACATGAATGATGGTATCATAACTCGACTTAAAAACTAGCTTAAAATAGAACTACGTACCTCCAAAGAGGACACCAGCAAAATAAACTAGGCACACAAACAGGGGATTCATTAAAATGACAGGTTTGGGGGAGCTTTACAATAAGTAAATTTATTTTTAAATTATGCTATTTTTTACATCATAAAAATATTAGTCTTGTAACAAACACACATTATCACTATAACACCTTAGTTTTATAGTCTTTTCTGAATGTAATATAACACATTACCTCTGTTCTGCATTGTTGCTAATATACTACCACAAGGGCAGCCAAACTTTGTCGCTTAAGGGGCACCTACCGGAAAGTTGAAAGGCATAGCGGTCTTCTGAAAATTCCACGTTATTTAATAAGTGGCTTGTTCTATCAAAATGTGGTTCAAGCCCAAATTGAGGCAAAAAGTATGAACATGTCATATTGGTAAAAGGTGAACTTATCTCGCTTTCAATGCCGTTTCACGCAAAATATTGCGTCTATGATATCAACGTAGATCTAGCCTTCCTCAAACAAATAAAAGTAATTTTCAACAAGATCACTGCAAAACACACTAAGATAATTGGTATAGTCTTAGAAGTTTTAAAGCTTCAGAACTGCAATTCCCATCAAAATAACGCAAGTTTGGGGATATTAATTTCCCTCAAGCTGACGGTGCCTTTAAGAACAAAATCGTATGTCTGAAGGTCATATGCAGTGAAATAGTTTAAGGAACTATAACTATATGTTCAATATTCATCTAAGAAATGTGCAAAATCATGTTTGAAGGTTATAATGTAGTGAACTAGTTTTAGGAACTATATGTTTTCACCAAATGTGTATTGTTCAAAGCGACATCATTTATAAAAAAAATCCAATAAAGTATCACCTAGTTTTTAAAACTACATGTTTTGAAATAATTTAAATATAATCGTATGATTCTCATCCAAACCTTCTTTGGGGAACGCATCATCCCCCTAAAAAAAAAGTCTTAGAGACGCACCTAAACTAAGCTAAATAAACAAGACTGAAAGTAACAGATTGCACTAACTCAATCATAAACAACTAGCAGTTCATAAGATCCCTTTCTATTAAAAAAAAAATTCGACCTCTCTAACCACTAGACCATGTGAAATCGGCTGATAATAGGCCAACTGGTTTGTGACGCTCTCCTCAAAGTGTCACATTCCATCAAAGTATTTGTGCATCTGTCTACGATATCAACCGGCTTCCCTAGGTACTTGAGAAAATTATTGTGCCCCTCCTCCAGTTCACCCCCATCCCAGTGATATACTGGGTGTTCCACGCACCCGTTCCTGCCCACCGGATTCTTCCCGCCATACAACACAACCGAAACCTTTGTACTGCCCTTCTGCACTATCAGTATCCTGGCTCAAAGTTGAATAGTCCTGGAGTCAAGATAGATAGTCAGTGGAAGATTTGTTCATAGAAATAATTGTGATAAAAATTAACAAAATTAAATTTTATAAACAGTGTTGTATCGAGATACAACCTACAGACTAACTTTAGTACGGAAGGAGGCACTTTAATATCTAACTTAGTCGCAACACATTCACAAACATTATGATAAGAATAACTAAGATCAAAGGGATTAGCATTTGCCAGAAGAGTAAGAGTTTAAAACCATCATAAGGGGAAGCAGGGGAACGCACTTATCAGGTATAAACCTTGAGCTCCTATGTCAAACAGAGTCCGGCAAGCTAGCGCTGAATTGACTCTGTTGGTCCCTTTGGTAACTCTATAAGCACCCTCATGAGCTCTACACTGGATATCATCTCTGGTCACTATTGGGAAACAACGTTGGTTTTCATTCTCTCGTTTCTGTGTGGTCGATCTTCCCTCAAATATAATACAAGTTTTGCAACGCTGGTTAGTCTAGGTTGCCAGCAGCTCCCTATTACTCCAGCACACCACCTTCTGACATAATTGAAACTGAGGAGATTTGGCAACAGTTAACTGAGGAAGAATGAAGATAAAAGTTTTTCTCCATAAGACCTGCAGTTCCCTCAGCTATGAAATTGGGTGTATATCATGGCAAGGAAATTCCTTATGAAAGGACACTCATAAATATTACTCTTTTTATTGGTTGTATTAAACGTGTACTGTATTAACTATATACACTATATGATTGTATCAACACACGGCTTAAAAACTAACTTAACTCTGGAATAATGCCTAATTCCCATGCTCATTAATCCGTCACTGTGTAATGTTAAGCCTCAATTTCACCAACTATACATTTTTTGGCCATGCTGGTAAGCGATCCTGGAACACTGAGCTTCATGGAAAAATTCAGTACTAACTGAGCTAAGGTGTAAGACAGAACTAGCGTCATATTTTAATACAGAATTTTTGTTGTTATTATTATTATTATTATTATTACTATTACTATTACTATTATTATTATTATTATTATTATTTCAGAAACCTTACACAGCAAGCGATTCCTGTTTGTAGATAACTCCGAATCAGTTAGGGGTTGTTAACGAGTTAATCTAAGGGGTAGGTATGAGAAAATTGATTCAATTAGAAGAGATTTATCCTCATTAACGTGAAAATAGTATTAATAGGAAAACCCGGTAGATAATCACGTGTGAAAAACTACCCACAGTGTACCACAGTGGGATTCGAATCCCAACCTCATCCATCAACGCTGACTGAATGCATGTCGAGTCTCACTCCCAAGTAAATAGTGAGTGTGTTTTTGTTTTTCAAGTAATGGTCAGCTACCGCATTCGAATGTGGCGCTCATATAATTCAAGTCAGATGTACCAGCTTCAGAAAGATATCACTAAACTCGTCAACCCTAAGAAGAAGAATTGATCAGTGCTAGTTCGAATGCCTTGAATAGAAATATTGGAGTAATTTTATATAATAAGTTTATTGATATAACTGAAAACTAAAACAGTTTTTTTTAAATAACTTTTTTTTCAGTAATCATGGTTAAATTCTTCAAATTAGTTTATTCCTTGTAACAGTCTCTTTAATCTTTAAACGACAAAAGGTGATTAAAACAAAATAATACAAAGTGAAATTACTGAATTATTAACGCCTATCACCCATTTTGGTGACCGCATGGTATAAGACGTCACTCTCGCAATAGACTAGAATGCCGATTATAGGGATATTTAGGTTCAATCCCAGTTGGGTGTACTAAAGGTGGTTTTCCTAAATAATGTTTCCCTCTCCCTCCACGCAAATGCGGATACACTTCCTATGATGCAACCTTTTCTTTTTTTAATCCCTAGCACTTAAGCGTAATTAGTACACTAGCGTATAAACCAAACGGGTAGTAAGACGCGGTGCTGAAAAAAAAGTAACGCCTAGCGTTCAGTTTACTAGTGATGAGCGGGTCAGCGATCGAATCTCGGCTAGGTGTATTTAGAGTAGTTTTTCCCTAAATAGTTTCTAAATCTTCATCCACGCAAATGCCGGCACATTTATAATTAATTATATATTCTTCGTTCCTAGTCTATTAGTGTAATTAATATGTATAGCCCGGACGGGTAGTAAGTAATTAAGTAAGGTACGATGAGGTAAAAAACTAGTTTATTTTAAATATTGCCCATTCTACATTATTATATTACCCAGAGAGAAACAATTACCGCCAATAGGCTTATGTCTTTAGTATTAAGTCTTTCTGTCCTAGATAAAGTTAGTTCGTAAATAAAAAATAATGTTTTGAAAAACGTTATGTTTGTAAATTGCAAGCAAACGCTTTAAAATGAAAAAAATTAGAAAAAGTAAGATATAGGATTAGATATTCTTTATTTTAATCTTATAACGTTTAAGGGTATATATTCAAACAAAGGTTTAGTAACGACTTAGTTTAAAGGACCGAGATGAGTAAGTATATTATTCAAGAAAAGCACCAATATTTAACTGGAGAGAGGATGGAAAACCACACAAACTGTGAAATTAAAACAAACGCGCCAGGACAGGATTAGAATTTTAATGAAAAACCAAAATGCGGGTACAATTAACAATCTCCAATATCGAGAACAGTTGTTAGAACGATAATATATTTACCTTATAAAACCACACTGTTGGTTAATTCGTTAGGTGGTTGATGACAAGTAAAGTGGGTCTTTGTTCGATTCTCCGTGGTGCCGATAAAGATATTTTACTTTTTGTATTACGGTTCGTAATCCAACTTGTACATATGTTGATACCTAGAAATTTGGGTTGGATATGTGGTATTAAACGCATTGTCCTAAGTTATGTTGAATTGGAACTAGTGTGATGAAATAAAGTGCATTTTAAAAGTGCTCATAAAATACCCTGATTAAAAAATATATAAGTACTGACCTAATTCACACAGAAACGATCCTCAGTAATGCCAAAGGACTTTCAATTTCCACTTACAATTAGCTCACATGCTTCATTAATTCATTATTCAAGGTCATGTTTGGATGTTTACGTTGATTGTGCTGTCTTAGGTTAAATTAGTTCCTATTTAATTTGTTTGAATGTAGTCCCAATGTACTCCTTGTCAAAAGTGTGTGCTTGCGGAATGCGTGTGTTTTCCTGTTCTTTCTCTATGCGAATATTGGTACATTTATGATAAACTCACTCTTTGACACTGACACTGCGTTCTAATAAATAAAATGAGTTGTACAAAAACCCAAATTGGTGGTCGCATGGTCTAAGATGTCACTCTCGTAATAGACTTGGTTACTGGTCACTGGGTGGTGAGTGTTCGAATCTAGGTTGGGAGAACCGAGGTAGTTTCCCACCCTCCCTACACGTATATACTGATATATTTCCTATAATATCCAGCTTAAGCATTCGTACTTCATTAATGTAAATATGCGGATAGCCTGGTTCTAATAGTAACACGTGGTCCATATAATTATTTCTGTCAAATATAATGGGTCTGCCATTATTAAAATAATTATCATGGCAACTAGCCTTTAACTATTGGTCAAGTCCATCCACGATAAGTTAAAACTTAAATTTTCCGCAAGCTCTGAAAAGAAGAAATCAGCGTAGCGCGTCTTACTACGTTTACCGGCTATACGCATATATAATAATTACTCTAATGGGGTAGGGGTGAGGAAGGAAGCATTTTAGAGGTAATTTACCTGCATTAGATTGGAAGGAGAGTGGGAAACCGTCTAGGAAAAAATTACCTTCAGTAGAAACAACTGGGATTCTAACCCCCAATATCTCCCATCATCAGCAGGCCTGTTTAGCAAGAAAGTGATTCCTTAGGCCATTTGGCCACTGAAGCGGGTAACATACTGTAATTAATTTATGTTAATGAATCGTACGTTTTATTCTAAAAATGTATATCTTTCTGTGAATATGCAGACCATATGTTCATGATAATTATAACCCTCAATACACACCGAATAAAGCACAATGAACTGTTTTGAGTTCAAATTAGGTAAGTTTCGCTGGTAAAGAGAGAGAAGCGTTGGCACCACTGCTCTGACCTGACCGAGCGAGTCAATGACGTCACGGCCGCACGTGTCGAGCCCGAGAGTTCAGTAGCTGGGGTGGAAAGCGGAAGGGGAATGACGTAGCTATGACGTCACACTGACGTCATCACCAACCCTCCCACCTCTCCCTCCTTAGAGCGGGCAAGTAACGTGAACTATTTTTAGCCACTGTGTCCCACTTTTGTTGCTTGGCCCAGGAAATTTAAGTGTCCACAATATCTTCTGAATCCATTTTTAGAGCGATCGTCCTTGAATAGAGAGTTTCGTTAGAGAGAAAAAAAAAAGTGTATTATCTACAAGTTTTCAAACTTAAATAAAGGAATATTATGTTCCTACACACAAATACAGGCAGCTTTTTCACACCGACAAATTGATTTACAAAGTATGGAAAACAATATTTATTGATATAAAATAATTTATAAACTAGCTTTATAATACGGTATTTATAACTCTTTGCTTAGCTGATGACTACTCTTTCAAATGATGCCTCTAATAACTATAGCTTACCAATACAATAAATATTTGTAAGCTATACGAAATAAAAAATATGTTGATCTATTTGTCAAATACAATCAAAGGAATTAAAAAACCTACCTACAATATATTATATGGTTTGTACACTTCGTTTGCCATGAGAGTGGGTTGACTTAACTTTTGATTGATTACACTATGGTGGTATTTATAGGTTTCAGTGTAAAATAGTCACGCAAGGTAAGCCTACATGCTTGTTTCCATTATGCTTTAGCTATAAGATAATACTTTTCAAGGTAAACAGATTGTACTAAACATAGCCTACGAGATAGTTAAACGATTTATCAGTCAGATTTTTATTTAAATCTAATTGAAAAAGTTTTTTTAAATACATAAAATGTACTTTTGGTTTCATTTCCTTTTTAAAATGTTTGCTGGACTTAAACATGTTTCAAGGACATCGAATTGAATAATGGATGTTGAGCTAGCTCACCATCACGCTGACAATTGGGTTATCCAGGTTTATAATGATATACAATATTGGTATTTAGTTAAAAGTGGATCTTGTTTATAAGAATTTGTAGTAGGGTTACTTTCTTACTTACTCTATGATATTAGGAACTCGAAAGTTCAGTGCCACACTTACAAAAGTACGCCATCTATCCCTATCTTTAGGTAATTATATCCAGTCCACCTCATTACACCCTAACTCTTTCAGGTCCATTTTGATGCTATACTCTGCCTCTAGGTCTTCCTAATGGCCTTTTACCATTGAGTCTGCCAGTCAGTACCCTGAACAAGGTTATAGAATCTCTTATTGGCGCTGCATGACATGCCCACCGTAATCTGCGAGACTTGATTATCCTTACAATGTCTTGTGATGAGTACAGGGTATGTAACTCATGATTATGTAACCTCATCCACTTCCCAGTATACTCATCCCTTTTTGCACCAAATATCTTCCTAAACATCTTGTTTTAGAACACCCTAAATCTGTTTTCATCGTGCAAGGTAAGAGAACACGTTTCACACCATTATAGAACAACCGGTAAAACTATTGTTTTGTATATTCTGAGTTTTACATTCCTTGACAGCAGGTGAGATGTCAGCAACTTACTGACCTAGTAATATAGGGTTACATTAGAAAAAAAAGTTTATAAAATATACAATTTTTACGGCTAGTCTTGCTAGTATTTTAATATATTCTTATTAAGTCAACAACCCGAATATTGGTTTGATGGGATCTCTGTCCATCTGGATCTGGACATGCACTCAGACTCTCGGCTGGTTAGTGCTGCCTGCACCATCTGGTAGAAATCCCATGTACTAGGGGAGTTTAGAAAGTGTGGTGGTTCCCCGTTACCTTCCACACTGAATTTCTACGAGCGAGCGCTAAAGGGCTCACTAATTTTACCGGGAAAGGTATTTCCCCGTACTTTCGAGGGTTCTTTACATTCAACAGTTGGCATGAGACCGACAAATATGGGGTCCTAAGAAGAGCACTTTACTCCAAGGTCACCGAGGTCGACATAATACTGTATATCATTAGCATTATTGAAGGTATTGATACTATTAATCAAAAGTAAAAACTGTAGATCATATTACTTGACGTTTGAATATATGAAAGTAGTTTTAGTAACATGATAACTGTTAGACACTGTTATTTCTGCCAAAATCCTACTATATCTCAACTGATGTACAAATGCATGCCGAGCTTGAATAACTGTCTATGTCACATCACAAATAATATAAGGATAGTAAGAAAACTATTTCAATATTAATCAAATTATAATTGTTTATTCTGCCCCAATATCTACTATAAGATTAGATGCATCCGTGCGTTTATAAAATACAATGTATTTACACTTCATTCTAAACTAGATCTCTAGAAGAACTGACTGATTCGTAGTGAAGCAAACATCTGAAATCCTTGTTTGGAATCTACTACTTTGGTAACAGTAAAAAGGACGAGCCTCACTTATGATACCATCTGAGACTGAACCAGGTTCTAAACGGTACCAACCTTGGAAACGAGACCTTTTTACCTCTTTGCTTTTTCAGTCCTATTCGCCTAAAGCTTGATTCACATGTTATCCGAAAGTAGGACGCAGGATATGTTTAAATGGCGCAGCAATTCACAATTTGGCAGTGGAAATGTGTGTTGATCCATTATGCTTTTCAACGCAAACTATAAAAGCCTGATTATAAACCAATTTAATTTTTTAGTGAGTAAACAGATATTTTTAGATTAATGTCCCACAATTGATGTTTTCAAATTGTTGTGTAGTGAAAAAAATCAAAAAAGAGCAAGAACCACACACTTTTCCATTCTAGGAGTTATCTTAAATCTCCTCACGACAGTAAATGCAGTTGTCTGCTTGTATCTCACTTAGTAGGCGCATGCGGATTGATTCTTTTTTTTTATTGGGTCTCGATGTTGTTACTCAAAACCAAGACAGCGGAAAATATTTCAAGTCACGCCAAGTGGACAACGTGGTTGGTGCTCAAATCTTGTGATTGGTTTAAAACTGGTCACGTGATTACGTTCCCGAGTTTGTTTTTAGGTGAATGTGTAAATCCATAGTAACCCAACGTTTAGGCTACCCACTTCCCGCAGTTACTATAATTTAAATTTCTACTTTAAGACCTAGATTAATACAGAAATTTAAAGCGGTAAGAATAAGTAGGGTATTTTAAAGAAAATGCACTTATATTAGCGTGGAGAAAAGATGGTAGATCCACAATGGGTAATCACATTTGGAAAACCAGGTACAACGTATCCGGCTGAGATTCAAACCTTAACCTCCTCTTCACCAGCGAACCAGTATGTTGCCAGACTGACGCTTTAGAATAGTTAGATACTGTGTGGTCACCGAAGAGGGTGACGTAATTAATCCAAGCACACTATACGAGAAGAATTATTCCTTGAAGAAAATTCACGAGCACTAATTTAGAGAAGGTTGACCAATAGAAAAATGCCCTCTCCCCAAAGTGTACTATATCATAAAATTGACAGATTTTTATAAAAATTATATATTTTTTCTATTCTAGATAAACATATGGATGATACAGCTCAAAGGAAGCCTACTGGCTGTGCCTAAAATAATTTTTACCTGCACTTAGATTCACTAAATGAAGCCATGGAATGTTGGTGGCGATTCCGAATAGAAGAATAATAGAGTCCGAGCATTTTAGAAAAAAAAAAAGTTTCAAAATAAAACAAGTAGCTATTTTGGATGAGGCTAGGTTTGCAGGGTTGCAACGCACCTGAAAAACTGGAAGATCTGGGGGGGGGAGAATTTGTTTGTATCATAAAAAAAAATGAGAAATCATGGAGTTTCACTTACAAAACTAATAAATACACTGGAATATTTGTGAATTTGGGACATTTTTCTTCAAGCTTTAAATAGTAGGCCTCTACTATAGAAGAAAGAGTTAAATGAAGAACTAGACATGCTCATTCAAACAAATATCTTATTTTCTGCTGAAACAGCCCCATTAAGGTCATATCATCTTGTTCTAAACACCAACCACACAAATTTATACAAACCAATTTAATGAAAAATAAAATTGAATTCCTCTAATTAATCAATTAATCATACTGTATCTGTAAAAATGAAAATCCCTCCTGGAAAACTGTAAAACGCGAGAAATGTGGAGTAAGAAAATAGTGTTAGCTCTGCCTTGGCACATTTCCTGAGAATACTCTCCTCATACTCTCCTCATACTCTCCTCATAGGTGTGATCGTTTAGTTCACAGAAAGTCAGTATTGCTACTATTCACCATCTGCATCATGTTGTCCTGTTTCATTGGTTTAGTCTATGTATATATTTATACCTCACCGCGTCTTACTACCTGTTCAGGTTGTACTCAAATAGGATGATTACTCTAATGGGGTAGATTTGAGAGAGGAAACGTTTGGAGTTAATTTACCCGCATTTTCGTTGAAGGAGAGGGGTAAACATTTAGGACAAAACACCCTCAGTAGATCCGATTGGGATTCGAACGCCGATCTTCCCATTACCAGCAAGCCCTAATACACGAGAATGGCGCCTTTGTCCACATATATAGTTTCTTTCTCACAAGAACTTAGTGTGTTATTATTATTCGTGTTGCTTGCAATCGAACAAGAAATCCTTCTCCCAAAACGGTGGGCATGCAGACTAAAAGTCAAGCTCACTTAGTCTGATTTTCCAGTAGTGGTGATGTAGGGGTTTTAATTACAGCCGGGTGTACTAAGATATATTTCCTAAATGTCTTCCCATTCTCCTTCCACGCAAATTCAGGATAATTTCCTATAAATTATACCCTAACCCATTAGCTTAATGAAATAGAGATATTCCGGATGGGGGTATGAATACTAAAAGAAGAGATATTTTCCCCCGAAAATTCGGAAATAAAAGAGTTTTCTATTGTACTTCGGACCAACAAAAATGCGTTCCCCACTTTTAAGAGTATTTGTTCAGTTGTTTTATTTTTACTTGTGAATGTTTGATTGTACTAGTTTCATTCCCTTTCCCCGATTCACGTGCGTCAAACTATTTCTAAACACACAAGATAACTGGCTCTACACTACATGCGAACTAGGTTGAGAAGGAGAAGACAAAGCAAACAAACCAAGGTCAATGATGGTTTGCAACTGTCAGCGAGCAGCTAGCGCTGCGGTGGTGGACTCTGACATTTATTTTGAGGGTGAGTGAAGGCCATGTAATGTAAAGTAGATAATATTTATATACATTTTTTCCAAATGGTAATTTTATGGACACTTTAAATTAATGTAGTGGTGTATCTTTTGAATAACATCTCGTAAGCCTGGTCTTAAAATTTAGTACATACATTATTCACATCTTTAACGCTACAGTTCAATTTCCATAGAAAGAACCTTATCTGACAGTTATAAAAGCTACTAGACCTACTTTCAAGTATTCATACGTCAATTTTATGTTATTTGCAGCTGTCATTCTTGTTATATATTATCAATACCTATAAAATTAAACATAAAATATTAAAATGTTTTCAATGTTAACTACAGAAAAGTTTGTATTTTTAAAAAGTTTCTTCCTACGTACCGAGGTCGTAGAAATTGTGGGGTAGAAAGGGGGGGGTGGACGAGGGGACGTATTTACGTGTAAAAGCTCTTACTGGCTAAAGGACCCCCTTTAGAAATATTAACTTTCCACTCCATTGATACGAACATCCTATTATAGTTATCCTACTTAACATGTTTTGAGTATCTATGAACTTATTCGCACTCTTGGAGGATATAACTGCCCCACTTCATCCCCTCAAACTTTTTGGGTGAGCCACTGTACGTGAATGCTGTAATTTTGTGTGACGGGGTTGGAGTTGTATCTAAAAGGAATGGTCTTTAATCCGAATTTTAGTGAAATCAATCAAACGTTGAGAAAGTCGAATCGGGGCCTATTCTTGAGTCAGTTTTAAATTTATGTTTTAGAATATGTAAACGTATCAACCGCGAAAAGATGTCAATTGCGTAACAAAAGTCAAAGCCCATTCCGAATCAGTTTAAATGACACAAAATTCACTATTCATAAATCCGGAAAAGTATTCACAAAAAGAATGGAAATCATTCCGGATGTAATTATCAATTTTCTATTACATATAAAAAAAACTAAAAAAATCTCAATTTCAGAATGATTACTATTGCCTTTGACTAGAGAATGTTTCAATATTAAGCGCTCATAACCAAAACTAGAATGGTCTTTAATCCAATCATGAATACTTTTTATAATTTTTATGTGGTAGATTAACAAAATCAGGAATGATCTACATTTCAGAATGGGCAAACTTTCCACTGTAGATGCTTTCCTAGATTTTAAAGCACATTTTTGTTTCAACTAGAACTCAATCCAGAATGGTTTCTACTCCGGCTTCCTCAATATTTTCTTAATTTCACTAACATCTGAAATGGATTCGTGTGGATACAAATCCATCAACCCTCTATTTTTACCACATCATTAATTTATTGTACTATTTTTTTCACCATTATTTACAAGGTCATACCAATGCAGGGAGAAGACTGATGGGGGAGAAGCGGGGGCAAACCCCTCCCGAAAATATGATTAGTTTTGTATTTTTGTATTTCTGTTCAGTGTGCAGGCTAGTTAGTGCCTTCTTTGAGTCCTATACAGCACATACAGCCCTAGTTGTTGTTAAATTGCTTCAAGTAGAATGTAATGTTCCAGAGAAACTTGCCATCTCCTGTTGACTTCACCCTGAGCCACCTCAGGTAAGATACCTCCAATATCCCCTCTCCCGTAACATCTACAACCACTCTCTACGTAGTCCAAGTTGGGTTTAGGGGAAACTCGAACAGGTTAGCAACACTTGTTTCTCCCCCAAGACACACCGCGCGTGCGCGAATGGGAGTGACACGATTTCTTTCTCGCTCCCTTGAAGCCCTAGAGATAAACTGTAAGGTTTGGGTTTGAGGGGGCGGAGGGGTAAGCTAAAAATAGGTCTTTCCCCTACTCTATTAATAGTCTTGCACGTAGCAAAACGACAAAGTAAAAAAAAAAGTTCCAGGAGCAGGCGCAGAGATGCAGAAGGCCATGCCAACACAAACAGAAAAATAAAAAGAGGAGACTTACAAAACTGGATTATATTAGAGCGCGTCTATCTCGTTATCTAAATTTCCTGCGTTATTAATTTCTTCTTCTTAACGTTATAATTATTTGATCATTGATGATGAAGCTCTCTATTTAAAATGAAATATATGTTCATATACCATGGCCGTATTAAGGAAATATTTTCAAGGGTGAGAAGTGCTAAGACTTTAAGAAAATGTTAATGGTAAGAGAAAGAATGAATTAAACTGAAATTGTTTTTAATTTGTTTCATTTTTTTTAAACCAACTAACATATCCTCACAAACAACAAAAATGTTTTTGTGCTGCAATTTTATTTCTTGAAATCTTTAGAAGTAAAAATAGATTTTAAATGTTCTCGATATTTTAAAGGAGTGTATAGTCTAAACCAGCGGTTCCCAAACTGTGATACGCGTACTACCGGTGGTACGTACAATTATTTCCGGTGGTACGCCGTGAGAAGCCAAACAAAACAAGCAAATAAAAGTCGGAAAAAGAAGGTCTTGATAAAAATCTTATAAAATATACAACGACCAAGTCTAGCCATTAGTAAAGCAAGTATAAACAGTGGTTGGAGGGGTGGCAACACTGATTCAAGTGCAGACATCCGGTACAGTCTTGTGTTATAACATCCCTAGGTACAATTAAAAATGTACCGAAATAGTAAATATGCAACATTATCTTGGTCATATTACAAATTACGAAAATTGATTCAAAAAGTTTGGGAACCACTGGACTAAACCATAAAATAAATCTCTCTTTACGGTACAAATCGACGACACTATTTGGAAAATCATTAATGCCATATTATCTTCTGTACTAACAATACTCAAACGGTAATAAAATGAATATTATTTTAATTTTGGATCTAAATTTCACCTGATCTTATTTTATTTGGTCATTTTTATTGGGTGAGGGGGGTAATGTGATACCAACAGCCATTCCCTCCCCTTGGATGTGGCCATACAATATTATAATATACATAAATGTTATTTTTAAAGGAACTATTGCTATGGAGTTATTTACATATGAGAACATGACCTCCAAATTAGTATATCACCACTAATCACTTACCATCACATATTTTACTAGCCGTATTTATTGTCAGTGTGTTAGCTAATAAAGTGTATACCCTCTCAAACTACCCCCAAAAATTACTAACAAATTAAAAGGCAAGACACGCATGTTTATAGAAGGTTATAAATATTTCAAAACTTGTCCTAGTCTAAGTAACTAAAGCTAGGAGTTTTCAGATTACAATTTTTATTAGTTACCCCGTGAAATAAATCCATACAATACAATACTGTATATCATACTCCAGTGTAATGCGGGTTGTATCATCATCAACTTTACGATACCTGTAAAATTAGAGTTAAACAATATCTCGATATATTCTGAAAATTGAAAAATGACACCTGGACACGGGAATCGAACCCGGGACCTCTGGCTTAGTACGCCAATGCTCTAACCACTGAGCTATCCAGGTTAGAGCATTGGCGTACTAAGCCAGAGGTCCCGGGTTCGATTCCCGTGTCCAGGTGTCATTTTTCAATTTTCAGAATATGATATCTAGGTGGAGTAATCCCCACTAATAAGCATAAATAATAGCTCTGGCTATTAATTCTTAATATCTCGATAGTTTGTTTTCTTGGTTAATAAGTTTTATACAAGGATTATTAGTGGTTTTATCTTGGGAATAAAGATCTGAAGAGTATATTAGTGGGAATGCACCCGTATTAGCATGAAGAGAGAAGGGAAAAATCCCCATCCCCAGTGCAACCTGGCGAGACTCGAAACTCGATTCCCCCATCTCAGGAAATCCAGTTGATTATGATGAATCTGCTGCCTTGGTACACCTGACCACTGGGTAAATGAGTTATTTTAAAATGGAATAAAGATATAAAAGATTAAAAAGGCTTATTCAAATAAATTCTTAGTAATCTATTTAAATCCCATATTTAAGATAGTAGTGACGATTGTAATCGAACGACTGTTAAATAAGTATAGTTAAGTGTCTGCACGGTGTGGTGGTTTAGTTTATAATGCCTTATTTAAAAAAACAGTGTTGTGTTTCTATACAAACATTTTTTGAAGAATAAAATATCATATTTTTACACCACAGTATTTATTGCAGCTTTTTACTAATAAAAATCAATCGATTTATTTGCCTTTTACTCTTATGGATAATAAGCCCGGCCTTATAGGTTTAGGGGGGACATATTTTGAAAACAGTTAAGTACTTCATGAAATAATTCAGTAGTCTGTACTTTTTTATGTCCACCTCATCTTACTACCCGTCCTGGCATTAATAGGGCAGATATAAGTAAGCTATAGCTTAAAGGAAATGTACCCACATTTGTTTGTAGAGAATAGCAAACCATTTGGGAGTAAAATACCTTAATTAAACCCAACTGGAATTCTATTCCCGACATCCATGTTACCTCGAACCGAACCAAACCAAACCAAACCAAATCAAACACCTTTACCCAAATGCCGGTTCGAAAATACTTAAATATTTCAATGCCAATAGTCAAGGAAAATCCATTCTAAAATGCCAACTTCCACATTTTTTGTTGTTGCTTGCTAATATCCACCAAATAAGGCGGGGAAAAAAGCCAACATGATTATGTACATCCTTCTTAATTATCTAAGACAATATTTATGACAGACTGTAAAAAGTATTATGAAATGAGCGCGTATAGAGTTTAAATAAAACCCACATCGGTGGACGAACAAAAAAAAGGCGCCAGTCTTGTCTGGATTTCCAGTGACAAGAAAAGTTGATATTTGAATTCTGGCCAGGTATACTGAAGTTTTTTCCCGAAATGACTTTCTCCCCTCCCTTCAAAAAAATGTGGATACATTTTCTTTAAACTTTACCTTCCTCATCCCCCTATCTCATGAGTGTAAATATGCTTGATATTCCGGACGGGCAGTAAGAGGTGGAGCAAAGGGGAGATAAATTGTAAATAAAGGTTAAACCAATTTCAAGTCTACATTTTTAAGAGCCCAGGATGGATGAAAGATTGATAATATTTTTTTGCAAAATATGCTCAATTAATAGATATTCACACCAAAATTTCGTGAGAGCTGTTTCAAATAACTTTAAATCAGTCTTTTAAAATTAATATCAAAACATACCTGGATAGCTTAAAAATTAAAAAGTAGTGCTATGTGACAACAAAATCTTATCAGTAATAATTTTAAGTTAATTGTAGCTATTTTAAAATAATAATAATAATAATTATTATTATTATTATTATTATAGGAAATAAAATTAAATACATTTGACTAAATTGACTACTTGGTCATTTAAACACTAATTATGATCAATTTTATTGGTTTAATGTAATCTAACCATATCAGAACTGTATATATTTTGTTATCAGTAGAAGACCAATTTGCTGTTTGCCTTTGTCGCCTGATATTAATTGAACATTACAGTTTTCCTTTTAACATTCTAATAACAAATTAAAGTGCCCTCAGTCTAGTATCAGCCATGGATAATTTTCAAAAGAATAAGTAGTAAAATTGTTTGAACTCACTTCGATTTAGAATTACTGTCACTAAAGGTAATTATAATTATAGTTAACTATAAATAAGAAGAATTTTATTCGAAGTTTTTCCATCCCTAAGAGCAACTAACTAATATAAGATAATGGTAGCTACTCTTTTTTAATAATAAAAATCTTTACCGACACTCTTTACCGAAATAAAACTTTTTATTCAATGAAATCTAATTATTTTATCAACCACAAATCAGTATCTCTATCAACTAACCCAAATTTAAAATATGTTTTATAATTTAAATTTATTATTAAATAAAGCATTTGGATTTATAAGATATAGGCCAGGAGTCAGCAACGCGGTTCCCACGGGCGCCATGGCGCCCTCATGAAAGGTTTTAGGCACCCACCTTATATTTTGTAATCTTGTACATTTTTTGTTAAATAGTTTTGTTTGATAAATAACAGGATGGTTGTCGAGTATTATTTGATATTAAATTTCTTTGTTATATAGTCATCATTAGTCCTCAATTTATTATTCCGTTAATATTTTTATGGATAAGTTTTTTAACAATAATCCCACTTTGTAACATACTTCAAAATTTGAGGCTCAAATATTTAAATCTGAATAGTGATAATATTATAGTTTATGTTTTGTTTATTATATTTAAAATATGTGTATTTTCAACTTGTCACTAATAAATACATAAATAAAAGGGGGAAATTCAAATATAAAAATCAACGTTTTTCGTGGCGCCCCCAGAGAATAAACCATTTTGGAAAATAGATCTTCATGCTCAAAAGGTTGTCGACCCTTGATATAGGCTAGTTATTAGTATGTGAATTTCGCCTTATATTCTTTGATGCTACAATACGCGTTACAGGACTGTACGGCATAAAGAAATGAATCCTATCTAACGGCGTTAATATTTCTCAATTTTTAAAAAGCCTTTAAAGAGAACGTACAATACGTTTAATCCATTTGTTGTCTTTAAAATAATTTTTAAGTCAAATTTTAATAGATTAAGAGAAATTTTAATATTATTCCGTGATTTTTTTCACACCTTAAAATTATTTGAATTTGGAACAAGAGACAACTATTTTTTTTAACATTTTGTTAATTTTCGTTTATCACGAAGTACTATCTGCACTTAATTACGGTAGTGGAGTAGTGCTTAAGAGCGAATAACAGTAGAAATGTACCCGTATTTTCGTGGAGGGAGATTTAAAAACTAATTAGGACATTCGACCGGGATTCGAGCCCTTATCTCCCGGTCTCCGACAGATCGGTTGTGAAAGTGACGCTTTCCATCATTTTATTGACTACTTATGCAGGTTATATAAAATATAGGCTAATAGTGTGTAAATTTCACCTTGTATTTCTCGATGAGAGAATAGTTTTTATTCATTTAATGAAGATACATAATTAGTCGCTTAATATTCGTTAATTTTTAAGTAATGTTTGACAATTTTTTAGGCGTCAAATTCTATAAGTTATTTTTTTTGAGGGAAATCATCTTATTGAAACGCTTCATAGATAGTTTAACACTTTCACAATAACATGCTGTTATTCTACCAGTGACATTCAATGAATAGCACAGGAAGAAAAGTGGAGGAAGTTGACTTTTGAAAAATACACCACAATAAACTGATGAAGAAAACATCTGAAATGTAATGTAAGCAAACTTGATCTATACCTCATACAGTCATCATCAGCCTCTCAGGTCGGGTAACCACCACCTTACAAAACTTCACTTTAATTAATTTAAGTTGATTATTATGATAAAATGTAGTTCACTTTCCCGCCACGCCAATGCGGCTACATTTCATCTCAATTCTACATTTCTCATTCACACCCTAGTAGGACCGCGTCTTACTACCCATTCAGGCAATACGTTATTAGCATAGTTAAAACGCGTACAACATAGATGGGTAAATGTGAAAATATAAAAGGTTTGTCAAGACACGGGTAAGTTTTTATAATACAAATCTTAAAAATTGACTTAAACCTTTAAAAAAAATGACAAATATTGTATCTAAGCGAAGAATCGCAGGTAACACAAGTTTTATCAATTTGTTATAGTCGCCATTTTTTCCCCTCAGCTCCCCCACTCTCCTCCCCAGAGCATTTATTTTAGGTCAAATTTGTGTAAAGTAAAGTAAAGTAAAGCCAAAAGCAAAGCAGAGAAAAGCAAGCAAAACCATGCGGGCAGCCAACAGTTCAATAATAATTGGACGGCCGCTCCCCCATTCCTTCTGTTTGTTATCGGTGGGGGTGCTGTGGGGGGAGGGGGAGTATCGGGTTAGAGAGGAGGGAAGGGGGAGGGAGTATCTCTGAGTGACGTCAATGATGACGTCGGCCCCGAGCGCTCATTAGGATCTTTGGGTCGAGTCGGGACCCTCTGACGTCACTACGTGCCATGAGCAAGCCGAAAAGGGGTTGGAGAAAAGAACGTGAAGATGGTGGCTGGAGGGGTGGAGGGAGTCGCTCGAATTATTTGCTAAAGCCAACACACCTAGAAACACTCTCGAGATTCTAATTCAAAAACCTGATGTGTTCTTTTTTTTTATTGAAGGCCGTTTTGGAAAGTGTTGGACCTCAGTTTACGGATGTTGACGGTGGCTATGACGTCCGAGCCTGGTCGGGCAGACTAGTTAGTTCCTGCTGGCAAGGCCGAATCATATTCAGGTCATTCAATGGGGGAAGGGGGAGCGGGTTATCTTTGCGATACTCTTTTTTAAGGGTGTTGTATACCAAGCTCGGAGGGAGCTGTGTGAATTGGATTAACCACACCTTGTTTATGAGCACGCCGACTAAACGTCAACCTCATCTAGTATGGGCTACCAGTGAAGGAAAGGTTGGAGTTCGAATCCTGGACTAGTGCACTGAAGGATTTTTTTTATCCTAAATAGCTTCCTAAGATCCCTACACGTAAATTCAGGTAAATTTTCACTCAATTTACTCTTCTTATCCCATTAGTGAAATAAAATGCGGATATACTGGATGAAAAATGAGATGCGGCCAAAAAAAAAGAAGGTTGAATTATATATTCTGATTGATTCGTGTAACACCAGGATTGGACTTCAGATGACTGGAAAATCGGGGTTTGAGTCCTAGTTGAGTGTACTGAAGGTGGTTTTCCACTCTCCCTCCACGCAAATGTGGGTTAAAAGCGTTTAAGTTCAACCTTTCTAATACCTAACACATTAGTGTAATTAGCCTACATATGCGTATAACCCGAACGGGTAGTAAGATACGGTGTTAAAAATAATCAGAATTATTAGCGACATAGTCTATTGGTGTTAGGAGGAGGAGAGTAATTAAGAGGAAATACACCAGCATTCAGCTGAACAAAAATCATGTAAAACTACTTTCAAGTAAAAATACTCCAACCACACTCAACAAGTCTCGAGCTCCTTGATGAGAGTCATTAAACGCCAGTCAAACACGCTGGCGTTGGGGCAGTTCCTCTTGAACTACACATTGACAAACGTGGTAAGTCATGTTGCTGAATAATTCAAGTACAAGTCCAGAAGAGCCTGGTTTGAGCCTTGTATGTGGTGGGTTCGTCCTTTTAATCCAAATGCAATAAATACTTCATGGCTCTAAGAGTGGTTTCACGAAGGCTGGGGTTAAATGTTGACCCTCATATTAGATGTATGGTGGTAAAATCTCTCATATTCGTACCACTTCCTTAGATGATAAGTTTTGTGCTGTTAGCAGACAGTGCTAGACCTAGAGATTATCAGAAATATATGCTAAAGTTGTTTCTCTGGGTTAGGTTAGATACTAGAGAACCATATTCTTACTTTATGGTTCTAGGAACTCGAAAGTTCATTGTGACACTTACAAAAGTACGCCACCTATCCCTATCTTGAGCTAGTTCTATCCAGTCCAGTATCTCTTTCAGGTCAATTATTATATTATACTCTCACGTGCATCTAGGTCTTCCCAGTGATCTCTTCCTGGAAAGCGGGCGAGACGACAACTTACTGACCGACTGTATTATTTTCATAGTTTCCAATATAAGGTCGTTATTGCTGATTAAAATTTTTCCTAAGCATTTAAACTCATTAACCCTGTCAAATGCTATGTTGTCCGCAGTAATCTCTAAATTATCGTCCCCGACCTGTGTTATCTCTGTGATTATATACTTAGTCTTTTCATCGTTCACTTCTAAACATATTTCCTTGCTAGCCTCTAGTAAAATGTAATTTATGCATTTATGCATTTATGGCTACACCTTCTTTGGTATTGCTCAACAGAGCTAAATCATCTACGTATTCCAATAGCTGCAATGTACCTTTCCTACTCTCTTGCATTACCCTATACTCTAAGGCTATATTAAAAAGTAATGGGGGAAGTGCATCTCTTTGTTTCAACCCATTATGTATTTCGAAAGTATCTGATAAGTGACAACCAACTCGTACGTACTCTGCCACGCTTATCAGTCAAATATATCTCAATTAATTATTATTATTATTAGCACCGCGTCTTACTACCCGTTCGGGTTATACGCACTTACGCTAATGTGCAATGGTAGGGTGATTGTGAGATGAAATGGAGGACCTACAGTTTAACGTGGAATCCGAACCACGGTAGAGGCCTGGCATTCCTCACATTCACAAGTTGTGATTAATACACGTCTTGTCAGAGGTGAAGGAAGGGTTTGGCAATCAGATAAATCTGTGCCGGGACCGAGGATTGAACCCCGGACCCTCAGCACAGAAGTCTGACACCTTACCCCTAGACCACCAGGTCACCCA
>CABFWB010001005.1:64669-77370 GCA_902151455.1 Timema bartmani | reverse complement strand
TAATATTTAGCACCGCGTCTTACTACCCGTTCGGGTTATACGCTTAAGTACTAATTACTCTAATGGATTAGGAATCGGGAGGGTTGAATTTAGAGGAAGTGAACCCGCATTTGCGTGGAGGGAGAGTGGAAAACCATCTAGGAAAAACCACCCCCAGTTCACCCGACCGAGATTCGAACCTCGATCTCCCCGTCCTCGGCGGTTGAGCTCAACACGACTAGCGCGTTAGCCAACTACGCCACCGAGGCGGGTAATACAAAATAAATAAACTATTTGTTCCAACGGGAGAGCTTTATAAGAATTAAATTTTGATAGGGGGTAATAATGTGAAATACCCACATTGGTGGTCACGTAGTGCAAGGCATCAGGCTGGCATAGCAATAGGGTGAATTGTCTGTGAAGGAGAGGTCGAGGTTCAAATCGTGGCCAGGTACCTCTGGGGCGTGGTTTTTCAAATGTTACGCATCACTGTGGTTTTCCATCCTCTCTTCAAGTTAATTTGGGTGCACTTCCTCTATAATAACCTTCCCCTTAGACTAAGCCGTTAGTTACCTAGAAGTTAAACGTAATAATAAAAAAATATTGCCTAGCTTTAATTATCTGTTTAGAATTCTTACTTTACTTTTACTGTATAATCTCTCCTCCTGGCTGATTCCTTAGTAGAGGGACTTACATCAAAACTGTGCAAAAATAATAATTGTAGAAATATGTTTTTTTTTTATCCTGACGACGAAATTTTAACGCTAGGGAATGCTTGTTTGGATTAAGCTGGTAGCTTTTTACCTTATATCATAGAAAACTAATAGTTTGACTCATTCTTAGCATGAGCAATCCATATCAAACTACATCAAACTAGAATTTAAACATCCGGCTGCCATCATTTTGATATTTTCTCCTTGTACAATGCAATCCTGAGTTAGCTATTTATTCACAAACCAATCATGGCAATTAATGCATTAAAAAAAAAACAATCGAAATATATATTACCTAGTCTACAAACTGAGTGCACAAACGAATGCAATCCCTTGAAAACACAATATTTAGCTAAGCAATATCAGAATACAAGTGAAACGAAGTGATAGACATTGTTATTGAAACATGTCGTAAAAAAAAGAACATTACATTTCAACAAAGAGCATAGATATATAATAGACTATATTATAGATTAAATACTGGGCAGCATGATTTCTCAAATAGATTCACGGTCCATAAGCTATATCACTATAATTTATTTTAATTTTTATAACGCTCCTATACAGACGCTAATTTATCCTTCGATTTTTAGCTTTGTATTTGCAATACTAATGTATCAACTCTAAGATAATCTTAAGCTTTTGTATTCTTTTATTTTTATACATTCGATCCTGCCTTTCAAAATTAAAGTTTTTCAACGTATCGAGAAGTTTTATTTTTATCTTTTTAGTTTAGTTAGTTAGTCCTGATTTTTAAATTATAAACTTTCCAACTATTACGGCTATGTGGGGTGGTCCTTTTACCAAATTGGTGAGTTTAAATTTTCTTCCGTGCCGAAAAGTAGATTTTCTAGTTCTTAAGGCAAGATGTCAAGTTACTCGCGCACTCTTTTTCAGTTCCCACATTCCAAATTTGAAATTAGACTTGTTTGGTTGTATGATATGGGTTTTTTTTTTCGTACCTAACCAATTTCAAATGTAAAGCACATCGAAAATAGTGTTCTACATTAGTTGTATATATTTTAAGCTCTTCTTATTCCTGGGTTACAATTTTAAAATTCCGTATGTTCATATGTCATTTTAGCCGGGAAGGTCTATTTACTTACATGACAAATTTCAAAGTTATATTTTCCAAAGAATATTTTTTATATTAGCTTTTGAAATTTTAAAGGGACCCAACCTTATTTTACCTACCTTCATTTTTAAATTTAATAATGTTCAAGCGTTTATATTGTTTCAGGTGGTCCTGAGTAATGGCAATCGTCTAGCATGGAGAAGAGGTGTATTATTATAGTTTTGGACATTTAAATACCCCTTATTTCCCCAGCCCCAGTTTAGAAATAACAAGTATTTAACATTTATTTGGTTATTTGGAGTGATTCATCTTCATTCCTAACCAAATTAAATTTTCTAACTAACTTAAACAATTTTTTAAATTGTGTGCCCCCACTCCTCCCTTATTTCCTGAAGTCTCATTTTGAAATTTTAAAAGTTCAGATATTTATCATTATTTGGAGTGGTCCCTCTAAGCCTTCTGGCTAAATTAAAGTTTTATACTACATATAGAAGTAGTTTTTCTATTAGTTTTGGAAATTTTAATTCCCCTCTTCATTTCTTTAACTCCCACTTGGAAATTTAAAATTTAAGCCTTATTCGGTTATCTGGAGCTGTACTTACACCTGCCTGCCAAAAGTTATATACCACTCCTAAAAGTTTTTTTTGTAGCATCCTATTCCCAATTCCTGGAGTCTTATTTAAAAATTAAAAATCTTCAGACTTATATAGTTATTTAGAGGTGTAGCTTTACTTTTCTGTTAAATTTCAGTTTTCTACCACACTGATAAGTAGTTGCTTCTAATATTTTTGTAAGTTTTGAACCCCCAAACTCCTTTTCAAACTCAATCTGAGAAATTTTAAATTTTAAGATGAGTTTGATTATCTTGAAATTTCGCTCTACCTGTATGCCAAATCTTCATTTTCTGCCTCATCTAAAAAGTGTTTTTCTAATTAAAGCTCCACCCCTAGAGCCCTATTTTGAAAACTCCCATTTCTAGATTTTTTTGGTTGTATGAGACAATCCATCTACCTTCCTGACAAATTTCAGCTTTAAATTATATTGCTCAAAATGGATATCTGTGGTGCGTTTTACATAATATCATGGATATATATATATATATATATATATATTATGGATAGTCATTTAAATGTACCTACAACAGCCACTTATTTATAATTATTTTATTACAAACTTTTATAGACTATAAAAAGTATGTGCGCTTGTGCTATGTATTATTTTAATATCTTCACTTAAGTTGGATGGCAAAATAAGTTTGTATACCTAAGCCAAGGGACAGTTAAAACATCGATTAATTCTAAATTTAAAATATAGACAGGTATCCTAAGGGAAATATATCTATTATAATAATAATAATAATAATAATAATAATAATAATAATAATAATAATAATAATAATAGTGTTTTAGCTCTTAGCGAAAAAAATTAGTTTGCGATTTAAGCATGCTGTAAAAGGAGCAAGATATTGGCCTAATTTATTTTGTCAAGTCAAATCTTATTTTAGATGGTATGAACCAACTTTTATTTTCTAGTATGTTGCTCAAAATAAGCCCTAAACTCTTTTATAATATAAATTAAATACTTAATAAACATTAATACATATGTTATTATGTTTTGATATAACTGGACTGTTTTAGACCACGGGCTTGTGAGTGAATGTTAGTGTTCTATAGTCAAATCATATTTTATGAATAGCTAAATACTTTGGATTGGTAAAGTAAATTTACAATAATTGTTAAGTTTAATAAATACAGTGTATTTACGACATTAATGTTAATCTCAACATTACAATTTTCTTTCTGAGAAAAATGGTATTGTAATTATTTCCAGCAAATCATAACTTTAAGACTTGTGTTTCAATTTTGATTTTATTAATGAAAATGTATCAATCATGCCATCAAAATTGACACATTTGAAGTTAAGATAACATCTTTAGTCTGATAATTTTGAAAGTGATTAATTGGAGTGGTAGCTAGAAAAAGAGCCCTTCAACCAAAACTGTTTTTTGAGATACAAGGGGCTAAAGTTTTCATTCCTATCAGAATAAATGCTAATAGCTAAGTAGTTATTTTTATAATATAATAACCTTTTAACAAAATCTTTTAGAAAATTGATAAGACGCTCTTTTTTTTCTGAAAATGATACAAATGAGAAATGTTTCATGGGTTCCTCTTCTTGAAAACTCTTTATATATCTGTTTGAATGCTCTAAAAAAAACTCATAAAATCTTATTTTATTTTAGTGCGCTCTTTTTGTGTTTAAAAAAATATCTACTATAAATAAAATAATGTGTTTCATCTTAGAAAAATATTATTGATAAACAATATACATATTTGTGAAAAAGGAATATAAAGCATTAGGAAAATAAAGTTCAAGTCAGAGATGTACTGTACATAAACTGAGGTATTATTCTTTCTACAAGTTTGTAATGTAGCCTTTAGCCTCAAAGTCCATCTTCTGATTCTTCATTCTCATCCTCGCCATTGTGTTCTACCGGAGACGCCTGTGGTTGGGTGCACTCTTCCAAGAAGAACTGATAAAAGTATTTGATTTCTCACCTCAAGTGGACACACAAGTCTCTTTTGACCTGCTTCAAGGAAACCCGAGACACATGCTTAAGGTTGAGTTCTTGGGGTACAATTTTTAATACCTGAATGATTGAACGACTCCCCAGTACGTATTTGATGCCACAAGAGTCCTACACGATTTGTATATCAGAATACAATACTGTTGTATTCCGAATGGAACTCTTTTGTCGACTGTTTTGTTGTTGTTTTCTCAAATAAGGGGAGAAGGCTTTGTTCCAGTCATGCACGATCGAGGGATCACGTATAAGGTGAAATGGGTATGTATTTTCATGGCATATCACAATCTTCTCCAGGTATCCTTTTGGAAGCTCAGTCTAGTCAATGTATTCTCTTGACAGCAGACCTCATAACTTCCAAGTTTCAGTCAAACTGTCTGAGTGAATGCTCCCGAATGGGAAATATATGGACAATGTTTACAGAGTAAAACATGGATAACCAAGAACAAAACCACATCATCGTTTGATTTTTATTTGATCCACCTGCTCCATCTGATAAGAAAACTTTTTTTTTCGTAATTGGATACACTTTGAGTTTCTTGATTACGCAGTCAAATATGAAAGATGCTACAGTGTTTGGCCTCTTTTTACACTGTGACTCCCGGAAAGTGTAGAAAAAGGATGACCCATCATTGTGCAAATGTGTGGTAATATATACATTATCTGTTAACTTTAGGCTGGTCTAACCTTCAATGCATTTAAGGTCCCTCAGCCAAACTCATGCAACCAGTCAAAATGATATAATCGGATTCCTTGAAAAAACTGTCGTAGAATTGTTTAAACAAGTCTCTCTGCCCTTAAGGAGTAAAACGTTCAAAGCACTACTTTGATCAACACTATTTATAGCAGAAAAAAGTTTACTGGAAATGGTTTTTCCTTTCATCTTAAATACATATAATGTCCACTTTATTCGCGCGATTTGACCACAGCTTTCTTTCCAGTTGCCCTTTCTAACTGTTTAACTCCAAGCACCACTTAAAATTGAATAATCTAAAATACTCTGACGGCTAGCCGTTCTTTTTATTTACAGACAAAATCGATCAAAATAAACCACACAAAAATACAATCACAAGAAACTAACATAGCCTTTGTCAAAACATGCTCATCAGCTGGGAAGGATTGCCAACTGAGCTGACATCGCTACACAATAATTGCTCTACCAACGTAACATATCAAAGTCATGGAATGGAATTTTGCAGGTTTATAAAGTAAAGTACTACGGAGATTTCATTTCTGCTTTCTCCAGAAGAAGGAACTAATCTTGTAGGTCCTTTTACTTGCCATCGCCCCAACTTTAGACACCACCCACTTCGCAATAGACTAGACTGTCGATGACGGGGAGATCGAGATTTGATCCCGGTTGGATGTATTGAGGTTTTTCCTATTTGGTTTTCCGCTCTCCTCCACGCAAATGCGGGTAATCTTACTGTAAATTCAACCTTTTTCCTCCCTAGCACATTTGAGTAATTAGTATATAGACGTATAGCCCAAACGGGTAGTAAGACGTGGTGCTAACAAAATTAATATATCAATAAAAAATAAATGTTGGGAACTACTATTATATTTAAATCTGTATTTATTTATATTTGTAAACCTTAAATAAAATGTTCATAAAATATGTATTTTTTATTTTGAGTGTACTTATTCAAAATATAAAATATGTGTTTTCTGACAGTCATAACGTGCCTTTGTGCTGGTGACTTGATTAAAACTGTAGGATGCGTTAAAATTGAGTTTATAACAAATGTTTAGCTATTTTTTCGTTATAATCAAACATGTTGTGCTCATATAAATACTATATGATAACCTATTTATAATAGAAAATAAAATATTTTATAGCTTTTGTAAATTATATTAATGTAAAGGAGTGGTTTTATTTCATAAATGAGTGAATCAATGTTTATATATTATATGTAAATACTAACATTTTATATTCTTCGTATTTATTTTTCTTATTTCATTAAAAATACACGTGTAATTTCACAATAATCATTTGATCTTGCTTGGATACTTATGAAAGGATCAAATTTTATCAATTTTTTACACATTTATCGAAATACTTTGTTTTCCTCAAAAAATCAGCCTAACAAATATGTATTCTGTAGTTTAATTTGGATAAATACTTTTGAACATCACAAAGCTGAGAGAAATTTCATTCAAAATAAGAATTTTAGAAAATTATTCTTTTATTTTTTGCAATCAATAAAAATTTGCAGTAATAAAAAATACTTTTCCTAAAAGTGTTTTCTTCTTCTATGTTATGCTATTTTTCAAAATATAAATTTCTACTTCTGTTTCTAAAATTTGTATTATTGTCAGGGTTGTAGTGGAGCTTCTCTCCGTCTGATTATCATCAGCATAAAATACAGTTTTCCCTGGAAATTAGACGTGTTTGTCTTTAAATGTGGATGCATGGAACTTGTCTTTTCAATTAAAATAGTATTTGAAAGTTAATTATATTAATGATACTTACATTAGATGGATGTCCAATCCAAACCATTATGAAAAACAGACGCAACCAAGCGTCTCTTCTGAATGCATATAGTCAATATTGTCATTTTAAGGCTAATTAAGACAATGCCTTGTTCACACACACAATTCAATTATTTTTAGAGCTAATTTTGAACAGATGTGAGAATAATTTTAGTTTGTCTTACTATTTCATAAACGTATGTTTTCCTGTTACATTTTCCATGTGTTTACATCAAACAAACTAGTATTCTATATTTAGTTTATCTTAATAATCTCTAAACCTGTATTTATTTAATTTATGATACAAATATATCTTTCTGCCATAATACATATGTTAATATTCAACTCAACCAGTGGTATAGTTTTAGTTTAGCTTAGTTATCTTTGAAGCCATATGTATTTTAATCTTATCACATGTATGTTTATGTCCAACGCAACCAGTGGTATTTTTTAATCGTTCTTAATTATCTCTGGAACAATATTAATTACATGAACATACAAACATATATTTCCATCATATTATGTATGTCTATATCCAACTCCATTGATGTATATTTTATATCCATATTCATTCCATTTATCATATAATATGTATCTCCATCATATTATATATGTTTATATCCAACTCCATTGGTGTATATTTTATATCCACATGCATTCCATTTAACATATAATATGTATCTCCATCATATTATATATGTTATATCCAACTCCATTGGTGTATATTTTATATCCATATCCATGTATCATACAATATGAATTTCCATAATATTGGATATGTTTATATTCAACACTCCACTGAAGATATATTCTGTACAAATATGTATTACATTTATCATATAAATATGTATTTATGTTATTTTATATTTATATTTACGTCCATATCATATATATGCTTGTCTGGGCTACATCACTTTTAGCCCAGTTTTGTGGCAAGATTAGCCGGTACTAACGTACCGTTGCCCAGCGGACGCCTGAATGTACTAATAGTACATCCTTTCTGTGGAGGTTCTTTCCTGTCTCGATGAGATGATGGTGAAAGCGAATATGAGGGTGTTTAACCAGTATAAACTCTTAACCTAACTTAATCTTAGCCAACCAAACACTGGTGACTGTTGGGATGATTCCCCTCTCGGTAAAATTACCCGTCGTACCAGCTGGGTATTGAACCCAGGACCGTAAGTTCGTCGCCAGGTGCACAGACCACTATACTATGGTGCTGGTTACGTTCTAATCATAATCAGTGTTCTTAAACTCAGAAACAATTTTATGTATTGTAGATCCAGAAGATTATTCTCAATCTTTATTTTGATAAAAAGTATTTTTTTCAAACTATATTTTTCAAAGAAAATTACAATTGTTATAATTAATTGAATAATTAATGATCAAGTAAAACCAATGTTGATCTATTTTCAACTAAATATTTAAGAACCTTTTAATAAATGTGTTTTTGGGGCAGATACCCATGAGTGTTGCTGCCGTATTTTATAAACTTAGATGATTAATATTAATTTTTGTTTCACTAGATCTACCTTAACTAGCACATTTTTACAAATAATATTTATCATAATGGTGTCTTATTGGAGAAATAATGGGACTTTTGATGTCATTACTAAATAGTTGTCAACAAAACTGGTCTTTTAAAACACAATATTCACAATATTGCTGTTCACAAACAATTTGTGAAAGTGGGGTGTGGTCAAATTAAGCAGCGTTTAGAAATAATATGTATTAAAAGTTAGGAATAAATCAATAATATTTCATTTCAGAAACTAATTTACTAGCTACCTTTAAAATTGTTTTGTGTTAATATGAGTATGAGGTTATTTATCAGCTTTTAAGCAGACAATTCACATACTTATTTGGAGGTTATAGAAATGAAAATTAAGATGTTTAAAATAAACATTTAAAAAATTCATAATTACAACTACAAACTATTTTACTTACTTCAAATCGAAGTCCTTGTCAAAGGTGAAGGTTATTATCAGTTTGAACTTCCAAGTAGGCCCTATAAAACATTTTAAAAAATATTGCTATTTATTTGACTTTTTAACTGTGCAAACACCATAAACATGAATGTTCAAGTTTATAAAAGCAAGAAGCATGCTTTAAAGTGAATTCCATCAAACAAATACTTCAAATATAGGCCCTAATAATATTTGTGTTTTTCAATACATTATGATATAGGTTAGAACTAATATTTACTTATAATTTATGTAATAAATGTATGTGACTCTGTAAAACCATCTATAAATTTAACTGAATTTGTCGTATTAAATATATGTTTAAATTTATGATGACGAATGGGGAATCGAACCCGGAACCTTTAACCTAGCGCTCTATTGTTCTAACATCCTAACGGAATCAATCTAGTACTAATGGTCAATCTGCACTGATAGAGCTGTCAGATCGGCGAATACCTCAAATATATCAGGAACACAGCCATCTCTGACACCTAAGATTGGACCAATTTATTAATAGTAGGCCTACTGTTCATGATTGGGCAGAATAATCTTTGGTAACGGTATACTTCCACACAGTGTTTTAAACTATGAGTAATGAATTACCCTCAACACTAGATGTATCTTGGATATCTCAGGGGAAGAGCGTTAATGCACTAACTCAATAGTACCGGGTTCAATTTCCACGTGTAATAATCATTTTTCAACTATGGTGTATTTAATATATTTGAATAAACCTTTGACCACGCAAGTAAAACGTTGACAAAGAATAAGCCACACAATCATAAATTAATTAAATGTAAATTTAAAACAAATACATTTAATTGCACTGCATTAAAATAACGACTATCTCTTGTTTCCCCTTAATATTACTTGAAACATATATCAGAAGAATCTACTGTATCTTTTAAAGGTTTTACCCTTTGTTGGTCGAATAGCAGCTATCCTTGCCTTGGAATGGGAACGTCGTTATAGCTATTTTAAACTACCAGCACCAATCAATATCAGCTGAAAATACGTTTCAAATCAAAATAAGGACGTAAAAAACATGTTCTAAGCAATGTTTCACTATTCAACAATTATAAAGTTGCCGAAGAACAGCATCATTGGGACGATACTGATATAATGAGTGTAATTTAGGTAGTGTTGCCAACATTAGCTTGTGGATTTTCCTCATCAAACTTCTAAAACGTCTCATTTTATAAATCATTGCATGCGTTTATGGTTTCTTAAAAAAATTGTTCTCGTTCTATATAATTTGATTTAATTGTTTACTAATCAAGCAACTAGATTCACAAAAGTTCATTCAGAGTTTTACTTTGTCACCGGAAACTCCTGAAAAGTCAGAAAAAGTTGGCAATATTACTTCCGGTATACATTTAGGCCTACATTTGAAGTCAATGTATGCTATTGTTTAATTTTGTGGAATATCTTATAATATGTTGTGTGTTTTAAAGAAAGCAGTTCTACTTACTTACTAGGAATGAATATGAATGAATAATTTAATTAGATAGTATAGAAGAAAGTATCAAAATGGATGCTATTTTATTTCAAAAAACAATCTGAAAGATAGAAAACAATTTCCTAAAGAAGCCTAAATATTTTAGAAACAACATATTCATTAACTCTAAAGATAAGTCATACCTTTTATTTAATAGGTCTGGATATCTTGGAAACATTACTATTACCATAATCGGTAAAATCAGCTCAACAAACTATCATTAATAGGCATAGTTATTATCTGTATATAGATAATATATATCATGTTATATTGAGTAAAGGAGGCCTTGGTTGATCTTAATTCCCTAAGGATTCCTAGATACTAAATCAAGGTCTAAAGTTTCCTAAATATTAAGCAAAGAAGGCCTTTATTCATCTAAAATCCCTAGTTATTCTTAAATACAAAGTCTAGGAAGTCCTAAAAGATTTAGATTCCCTAGTCTAAATACAGAGTCTAGAAATTCTTGAGTGATCTAAAGTCCTTGGTTATTCTTAGATACCAAGTCAAGGAGCTCTTGGTTGATATAAAATTCCTAGTTATTCTTAAATACTAAGTCTAAGAGGTCTTAAACTATTTAAATTCACTTTTTATTCCTAAATAGCAAATCAAGGAGGTCTTAAATTATATAAATTCCCTAAGTATTCTTAAATATCAATCAATTGATCTAAATTTTCTAGGTATTCCTAAATACCATATCTAAGAGGACTAAAGTGAGCTAAAATCCCTAGCAATTCCTAAATACCAGCTCTAGAAGCTCTTGAATTACCTAAAAACCCTAGTTATTCCTAAATACCAAGTCAAGGAGATCTTGATTGATTTTAAATCCCTAGTTATTCCTAAATACCAAGTCTAGGAGCTCTTGATTGATCTAAAATCCTTAGTGATATTACATGGTCTAAATTCCTTTATGATTCTTAAATAATAAGTTCAGGAGATCTTAAATTATCTAAATTTCCTTGTGATTCCTAAATACAAAGTATAGGAGGTCTTAAATTATATAAATTCCCTAGGTATTCTTAATAATATCAAGTCAATGAGTTCTTAATTCATCAAAATTCTTTAGGCATTCCTAAATACCATTTCTAAGAGGATTAAAGGTACTAAAATCCCTAGATAGTCTTAAATACCAGGTCTAGGTGCTCTTGAATGATCTAAAATCCCTAGTTATTCCTATATACCAAACCAAGGAGCTCTTGATTGGTTTAAAATCACTGGTTATTCCTAAATACCAAGTCAAGGAGCCCTTGATTGATCTAAAATCCCTGGTGACTCATAAATATTAAGTCAATTAGGTCTTGATTAATCTTAAATTTCTGTCGATTCCAAAATACCATGTCTAGGAGGTCTTGATTGATCTAAAATCCCTAATTATTCTAAAATCCAGGTTTAAGGAGGTATTAATTGATCTAAAATCCGTAGTGATTCATTAATACTAAGTTTAGGAGAGCTTAAATTATCTAAATTTTCTAGTGATTTCTAAATAAGAAGTCTTGTAGGTATTACATGATCTAAATTTCCTAATGAACCATAATAACATGTCTAAAAAATCTTAAATGATCTAAATTCCCTTTTGATTCCTAAATAACAAATCAAGGAGGTCTTAAATGTTCTAAATTCTCTAGTTATTCCTAAATATCAAGTCAAGGAGCAATTTATTCATCTACATTTTCTATGGATTCCTAAATACCATATTTAAGAGGTTTAAATGATCTAAAGTCTCCAAATTTTTCTAAATGTTAAATAAATGAGATCTTTATTAGTCTAAGTCAAATTAAGGAGGCCTTTGTTGATTTAAATTTACTCATGTTTTATAAATACCGAATCAAGGAGACCTCGATTTGTCCAAATTCACAAATATTTCCTAATTGTCAAGTCAAGGAGGTTTTGGTTGATCTAAATTCACTAAGGTTTCCCAGACGTTAAGTAAATAATACCTTGGTAAATCTAAATCCACAAAGGTTTTATGATTGTTAAGTTAAGGAGGCCTTGGTTAATACAAATTCACTAAAGTTTCCTAAATACCAAGTTAAAGATACTTTAGTTGGTATAAATCAACAAAAGTTTCATAATTTTCAAGTCAAGGAGGCTTTCCATACAAATTCATGAAGGTTTCCTAAATGTCAAGTCAAGAATACTTAATAAGTTTATTTACAGAAATTTACTTGTTGTCAAGTCAAGGATACAAATTCACGAAGGTTTCCTAGATGTTAGATTCAATGAGGCTGTGGTCGATCTAAGTTTATTAGTCTTTCATTAATACCAAGTTCATGAATCCCTGGTTGAAATAAGTTATCTAGTGTTTCATAAATACCAATTCCATGAATCCCTGGTTGAAATAAGTTATCTAGTGTTTCATAAATACCAAGTCAATGAATCCCTGGTTGAAATAAGTTATCTAGTGTTTCATAAATACCAA
>CABFWB010001005.1:30047-52831 GCA_902151455.1 Timema bartmani | reverse complement strand
CCCCATTCCTCAATTCTGAAATTCTGATATTTACGCTCAGTCTATGCCAAAGGCCAGATAAATTTGTCCATAGACTCCGTAACTCCGCTAATCCCCTGATTAGGTCATTTGGTGCCGATCCCGGGGTGCTTGCTCACCCTCACCGCCCCGTCACTCATATACACCACCTGCTTCAACAGCCTCTGTCAGTTGTGGTGTAATTTTCCTGGGACCAGGTTATTTTCGCCCTTTCTGTCAGCAATTGACTCTAAAATCACAAAATAGTTCTTAAAGTTTAATTTTTATTCATTCCCAAGTGCGGCGGGGTTTGGTTTTGTTTTTTGCAAATTTTTCCTCGCATTTTTCATTTGTTAAATTTTCTCAGTGCTACTCGTCATAATTTTTGTATTTTATATTTATGTTATTCTTTTGTCCATGAAAATGTGTGTATTTAGTCTTGCCAGCAATAAAACTAAGCTTTACCTTAGGAAAGGCTAGCTTGTTGAAATAACGAAACTCCAATGATGTTTGTTCATCTCTATGAACCAGAAATATATTTATGGGAAGGAAACATCTTACAAAAACTACAAGTACAAAGATGCAAGAAAATTGTTTTCATTTAATCTGAATAAGTTTTAAAGAGGCATTGAATATTCAGCTTTCATCTCATTCAAAAGTTATCTAAACAGTTTCAGCGCTTTAAGTTTACGTATTCAACTTTTCCCCCAAAAAAGTTTTTTTTCCCTTGTACAATATTCCATAATATAAACACCAATGCCTTACAAAGAAATGATGTTGTCCAACAACACCTTATTTCACAGCCTCCATCTTTAAACTGAGAACTGTTTGAGTTCCACACTATTCACACACAATTAATGTTCGAGGTTTTTCTGACTATTTAGAGTCATGGAATATTGACCATTTTCTCAAACATGGCTTCTATGGAAGCTTTAAGTAGATAACGTATCATAGCTACCATGTCAATGTGAGACTCATAAAAGAGACAAGGAAACTGTTATAGCTTTGTTAGAGTAGGCTATAGGGTTTTTAATCAAACATAAATGTTAAAATAATTTACTAAAATACAAGACATATTTTATAAAATGTTGAGAGAGTGACTGTTGACTTAATTGGGTATGTAGGGAACGCGATAAAAGGCCGGTATTTTTGCAGATTTTATCAAAACTTTTTTTGGTCAAAATAAATAAAATATTACTTCAGTACAAATAGTATAATATTCTTCACATGGGGACCCCAAATGTTCTTGAATATCTGTAAAGGCTGCCCTGGAATTAAATGACAAATTTTTCTCTTCATTTAAAAAGTTTGTCATCTAATGCCGCTATGCTCATGACAGACATTTAACAAGTGGTAATATCACCACGTAAAGAAAGTTATATTCTTTGTTTCTACGGAAGAAATCATTTATTTATTTTAGCCAAAGAAATTTTGCCATAAAAACTGCAAAAACACTGGCCTTTTCTCTCCTTCTCTACATCCCCACCTTAAGTCAATAGAGATTTATTCTCATTCATAAATATATAATTAATATTTTGAAATTCCTAGGTAGGTTGTTATTCACTCTATAAAATATTATTTTGGTGATCATCTGTAAATACCTTCCTGATTAATATTGCTAATCATTACACCATGGTTCTAATGAATACCATCTAAAACGTAATCAGCTGACGCTTTTGCGATCACTTCGAACTTTACTTGAAGATAAAGAAGACCTGAGTCTTAAAACTATTTTCTAATCACATACAGAGCTTTGGATTTACTTTGTACTGATCTAAGTAAAATCTCCACGACTGACTTAAATGTTGTAACCTACGGAGGATAGAAGGAAGATTTTGTTGGAAAGGAAATGGACCAATATTCTACTGAGTAGAGAATGAGAAAACCAAGATTGATAAACAAACCCAATGTACTGTACCTTTTCGGAGATCAAATTGTAGGATGTGTTGTGGTTCACTTTATTGTCTTTGTGATTAAACTGGTCACTAGTTATTGCGTGTGCAGTAAGCCCAGTCTCTTTTAGTCGAATTGTTCCTGTATATCTCCAACGATCCCTACTTATTTTCAACAGAACGACTCGTCTTGTTGTTGTAGTTAGGGTCTTGACGGCACTGTACTAGTAAAGTTCCCTTACTCTTCACTTGACACACATACTAGACTATACATCCACTATACACACAATAATGTAGTGAGAGAATGTGTGGGCTTGGATATTAATGGTAAAGATTAATACTGTACAAAAAGTACCAGTAAAAACAACTGCAGATATCTGCAACATATTCACCAGCTATAATTCTTAACACAATACTTCATGTGATGCTAGCATCTGATTCTTTGGACAAACAATATATTCTATGACTGTTTTATTTTAATTGAATATAATGTGAAGTATTTTAAATTAGAGTAGTAGACACCATATTTATCTTAAATTTCAGAACGTGTATGCTGTATTGTTGCTTGAAGTACAGGAGGTATATTCTTGTCCCCGAACCCAGAACTGGATGACATTGAAACCTGTCTAGAAATCAGTTTGTCGTTCTGTCTCTTTGGTCGACATCGTGGTAAAGATGAAGTTACTATTTGTTATATAATATCAGTTGCTCTATATGTTGTAAATGAATCACTGGGTGTCTTTGTTGTCAAATGCTGGAGACACAACTTATGTATTCGAGGGCAGTATAATATAATTTTATGCCAATATATGCCTCCTGGCAGACACGACATTGTCACTATGCCATCTAATTTGATTTACAAATTTTCCAAATCCAACTTAACAGTCTTAACACATTCACAAATAGTTTTTAGTATCATCTGAGTCAGAATGTGATGTTTCATATACTACGCATTGGGCCTGTGGCTACACTAATCTATGAACATGGCGGCCGATAAAAGATTTTCGTCACTACAGTAAGTAACGATGCTATTACATCTATATATCCGTGTTAATCAAATATTTCAGTGGTATTCGGAGACCACAAACTTTGTGTGCATTATTTATTTCCTTGTTTCGACGAAAATTTTAGTTTGTAGCTATTTGTTCTGCTTCTTCGTTCTTCCAAATATGTGTGTCATTTATTAATGCTTTCAACGTGGGCATAATTATTCCGTGCAAGTTTTATTTTGGAAATGTTATTAGCTATTACAAGAAATTGGACTGAGCTTTTGGCTAATATATTAGTATTTTAGCACAACTCGATATCTTGCTTACGATAAGGTGTGTTTCCATACATGGTTAAATATCAGTGGAATCTTGATTGATCTTAGTAAAATAAGATAGCTGTGTAACATTATGATCCTCCAATGAAGTGTGAACTTGTCACTACATTAGGCCAAAAACTTTTTGATGGCATAAAATAAATGGTTACTTTGTTTCTTTCATTTAATAAACGGTTTTTTTAATTTTTTAGTAATATTAATATATCATGTTTGATACGTCACATATTTTTCTTACAACATCAAGTTTAGTCTCATTTAGAGTTGTTCAGTTGGAAGCGCTCATCCTGATGTATCTTAACCAGTTACATATACATGTGCACGAATGTTTCTTTTAATCACCGCGTCTTACTACCTGTTCAGGTTATACGCATTATGATAAATTACTCTAATGTGGTAGGGATGAGGAGGGAAGCATTTTAGAGGTAATCTACACGCATTTGCGTAGAAGGAAAGAGGGAAATCAATTAGGAAAAAAACCCTCAGTAGATTCGACCGGAATTCGAACCCCGATATCCCCATTATCAGTAGGCCAGTCTAACACGAGAGTGATGCCTTGGACCGTTCGGCCACAGAAGTGTGTTGCAGTAAGTTAGAAGTTTGAACTCCCATGATTTCATGTATTAACTGAATTTATTGCGGATGTTCACCTAACAAAGTAAAATTGATCAAATGGTTTTTTATTGTCTTGATGTTCAGAGTAAATTAGAAATATAATAGACAAATTTTTTTTTCATTCTATCTGGGGTAATTTTTGTGAATAAAGTAATTGCGAAAAATATTGGTGTTACTACAAATCTATTGGTTTGGGTTAACGTCAAGTGATGTGTGTTTTTGTGCATTTTATAACTTAATCTAATTCTTAAGTTATATACTTAACGCTCACTTTCTAAATTCAAGCTAGTATTAAAATTTTGTGTTTATAATGTGCAAGTTAACCATATGAATTTGAGTTAAAATAGTTTTTTTTTAAAAGTAACGTAAGTAATACAGTTGAAAGCACCCATATGTGATTTATTTTATTTTAAAACCATACAGGAATAATCTAAACGTAATTAAGTGTACGCTCCCGATTCACAATCATGCCTTAATGATATACTACTCCATAGCTCTCCTTGGCTCCCACTTGGCCACTCTTGTATTTTCCCATGTAAGTCTACTCCACTGTGTATACAATCTTCTTTCACTTTAAGCTTATTCATAACATCCTAGGGAAAACAAATGGCATTATACAATCATATATTATTTCTCATATTTTTCTATTATAGCTTGTGACCAATATTTTAAAAATTGATCATTATTAAATTAACCTCAAATGATTTTTTTTAACAAAATCATTAAGGGTCAATTTTTAAATATTCCGAATTTTCACAAATCAATCATCAGTAAACTAATCTTAAATTGAGGACTTAAAAATCTAAAAGTCTAAAAAAAAATACCCCTGGGTGTGGCCATTTAACATCTAAATTTCAAGTTTTAACCAAACCCATCAAACCATTTCAGCTCTAGATCCAAGAAAGGACAGGCAGACAGAATAAATTGTAGACCCATTTCTGTGGGCTCGAAGGAGCATATTAAGTCAATATTCATAAAAATATCGAGGCAGAAAATGTTATCAATTACAATTATTTATCTGTATAAGAAAGTAAAAATAGCTTTGTAGTAAAATAAAAGTTTTCTGACTGAAGTGCATTTGCTGAACACAAAGCTATACTAACACATGCTTTAGAGAGTAACTTATTTAATCAACACCGCTTAATGTTAAGCCCTCAAACTTAGTGTAAATCATTTGTTATTTTGAAAATAGGACCAAACCCTACAAACATATTAAATTATCACATAGGTGGTCGCATGGTCTAGGGCATCACTCTCACAATAGGCTGGATTGCCGGTGGTGGAAATACAGGTGTTCAAATTCCTACAGACTGTACTTAGGATAACTTTTCCCTACATGGTTTCCAACTCTATGTCCACAAAAATGGAGGTACATTTCCTCTAAAATTCTACCTTCATCGTTACTACCCCGTTAATAAAAATATATGGAGATCTCAGTCGGGAAGTAAGGCATGAGGCACGACGATGATAAAACTATTTTTTTTTAAACTCTCTGGGTTTTGAAACCTTGGTTCTCTAGACCTGAAGTCAATCTTATGAGCTAGATTTAATTTTAATATTTTCTCATTATTTTTTGGGGTCATATAGCCCATATTTAATAATTAATAATGACACATCCATCATCTTGGTGCGATTCTGAGTTTCAGGGTTGAACGAATGGTTAGAACTTATTACTATGTATTTGAATACACAATTCGAGCCTTATCGGATACCCTTGAGGTTATTTTATATCTTCTCTCCAAATCAATTCTTTTAGAACTTTAAATTCCCCCTCCTGATCTTGTCCATTTGGGTTAAATAGTCTTAGTCTTGGTGTTTCAGGGTAGTTTTATCTTTCTCGGACAGTTGAAAAGTTATTAAAAGACCCGTTAGTGTTAATTATTCATCTCGCGAATAATATGTTTTCACTTTTTATATATATTTGTCAAATTTACATAAATTTACTAGGCTGATGAATAAAGAACTATTTTACTAAGTTTCACACTGGTAGCAAAATAACAAACTTACAGTTAAAGGACTATATTAGCGACTTTAATTCAAATAGAATGGAATGTATGAAGAAGATAAACATTAAGAGTCTTAAGAATAAAAGAGCATGTATATCTTGTTGTATGGTTTGTTGAAAACTAGGGAGTATGTAAGAGTAGGGAAGTGTGGAGAAAATGAGAAAGGATGAATTAAGTACGTAGTAGGTTTTTTTTTTAGTTTTATGCTCAGTTTCTTGCCTACTATGTAAAGGAACGGCGCTGTTAGGAAGGTATTAAGGCTTTTCTTGGATTAAACTTTACAGTAAAACTATCTTTTTATACTTGAGTTATTTAACGCGTACTTTCCGAACAGATTGATATTAGTACACGACTTAAAAAATATCTTGCATTTAGAAACAGACACCATGGCTACCGGCCAATGATTCATCACTGGCCAATGATTCATCACACATTTTCGGCAATGCCGGGAATCGAACCCGAGAACCTTAGTTTAGTAAGCAGATTTAGTACTGATTGAGCTAAGGTATCGGACTCTCAAAATTGTCAACTTGTCCTTTGTATAAGAATAGAATAGAATATTAAGTATTAATATTAATATTAGTATCATCCCGCACCAATGGGAACTTGTAATAATTGTAAACCTCGTAAAGTTTAGTTTACCGGTAGTGGAAAGCTTGAGGTTCGAATCCTGGACGGGTGTTTTCTTTTTCTAAATAGCGTACCACTATTGTTCCATGAAAATGTGCCTAAATTTCCTCTAAACTCCGCCTCACCCAGACCTACCCCGTTAGAGTAGTTAAATGGGGGTATCTTGGAAGGGTAGTAAGACGTGGTGCACAAATAAATCAATAATAATTATTACTTTCTTACTACCTGTTCAGGTTATACGCATATGTATTAATTACACTAGATAATTAGGGATTAGGAAGGTTGAATTCAAAGGAAGTGTACCCTCATTCTCGTGGAAGGAGAGTGGAAAACTATTTTTGGAAAAAGCACCCTCAGTACATCCGACCGGGATTCGAGCCTAAATATCCACATGTCATCGCCAGTCTAGTCCAAAATGAAAGTGACGGCTTAGACCATGTGGCCACCGAAGTAGTACCGTAACCCTAAACTATTTAAAGATAATACTTAAACGTTGGCGGAACAACATAACCTCGTGCACTATTTAGTGAACGTGGTGACCAGAGCCCTTGGCTTATTTCAATTTGTCCTCACGCATGTGGTCAATGTATATGAAGGGAGGGGGGAGGTTAGAATTTATTAGAAAACTTAGTACATTCAACACTAGGAAACGTGAGGTAAGCCACTTCAGTTACAATTATTTTAATCTTGGATCAACTTGACCCAATAATTATATTATTTCATAGCTCATTACACATTGGCTATTGTGCATTGTATCACTTTACAAGTATAGAATAAACACTTTATGAGAGCTTCTAAGTACAGTACATTTGGTGTTTTATTTCTTATGTAAATTCCGAGCTTGTGATTAATAGAATGAACAAAATGAAAAATTCATGTTAACATTTTTTTTTAAATTCTTTTCAAAATATAGTTCTAATTAAATCTACTTGACCCACTAAAAACAAAAATAAGCTCATAGATGTGTAAGAATAATATGCAGTCCCATTTTTATAGAAATAACCTAGTATTTAAAAAAAATTACTCCATCTACTTTACCTATTAATATGTCAAGTCATTTTATCTGCAGCTCTCACTTTTAATGTATATTATCAATGCCTATACAATAACACTAATAATATAGTAAGATTAATCCTGTGTGAATCCATAATTTTTGGTTTAGAATTGAATCTGAATCCAGACGAATCCTAGTCTTTGAAAAATTGGGATCGAATATTTTATTTTAAAAATAGGTTAAGATCCGAATCGAACCATATTTGTAGGCCTACTATGATAATATCTCATATCGAATCAGTGTTGAATATTGTACTATGTTATGTTACCGAATCCAATTCAATAATACAATACTTCAAAAAATGTTGATACACATTTTATACATAAAAAAATTAGACACAAAAATAAAAATGTAATAAATAAATCTTAAAAGGTGTAGCATAAACGTCATTTAATATTTGATAAAATGTGGCCCTTGCAACTTAAAAAAAAATATAAGCTATGTACAGTACTGTGACAAACAACTGCCCCACACGTGATTCCTTCACGACCTGCAACTCGAGCTAATTTCTCCATTCACTCAACCACGTAACTGGTTTCTGGTCTGACAATATTAATTTGTTAAGTATGAATGAGTTATAAATTCGAATTTTGAGATAAACCCATCGAATCCGAATATTTCAGTATTAATATTAAAAATTTCGAATCTAATTTGAATCTTAGAAAGATTCAGATTCAGATTAGAAATTTCGAAGGTACGCACAGGTTTACACACAGAAAAAAAACTATTAATGCTGTATTTTTAAACTGTTGTTTGTTTAAAAAAAAATAGACCCTTACATGTACTGTAGGCCTGTACATATTTTACTCTAAAATATAGTTTTTAATGTGTATTTAAAAATAGTTTTTTGTATTTTAAAATTGGATCAATATAAAACGTAAATTATTAATTATTACTGTAAACATTCACGTCATCGATTACCTCTATAAAATTGTCAATATCGTAATTTTGTTTAAATATTAAATCTAAGATATAAAATAATCGAAAATATAGCCTACTTTAAATATATTAACTACATTATCAATTTAATTAATGCTAGAAATTAACTGTAGACAACTAAATATATAATTAATTACATCTAAGAAAAACTATTGTTAAAAAGTGTCTCATGCATAATATGCATACACATACTGATTCAGATAGGCCTTTGCATGATTTATTACTTCTAATAAATATAAGTATTAAAATTTTATTTTGGTGTAAAACTATTGATTTTGAGATCCTGTGCAACTGTAAAAATAAATGGTTTTGTAATATTAAAGGATGTACTTTTTAATTTATAGTAAAACACATGAATCACATTCTTATTCGAAGTTTTTTTCACCTTTTCAAGTTATACGTATATATGTTTATTTACTCTGATGGGGTAGGGATAGTGAAGGAAGTATTTTAGAGGCAATTTACCCACATTTGCGTTAAAAGAGAGTAGAAAATAATGTAGAAAAAAACACCCTCAATAGACCTGACCGGGACTCGAACCCCGATCTCCCCGTTATCAACAAGCCAGTCTAACACGAGTGACGCCTTAGACCGTTCAACCACTGACTCTGGTTTTAATCGATATTATATTTTGGATGGTTAATTAAATGAATTTGCTAATTGTTAAACTATTTTCATTCCTCGAACCAATGGTTAGAAAGTTTCGTAAGGTGTAGTTCTCTATTTTAAACTTATGGGTCATTATGTAAAACTAATCTATGAGGAAGCAATTTTCGCGCGCCTTGGTGCAATATTGCGGTGTTGTCACATGGTCTTAAGCCAGTCACGTGCGCTTGAGAGCTGAGGATTCTTATAACAACACAGCATGGTATGACAACAATATGACCTTTCTTTGGAGAATTATAATTTTAGTCTTCTAACTGGGTTTTTTGCGGTTGTAATTCTAAATTAGTACATTTGACAATTAGTTTGAACTAATGTTTGGATACAGTTTGTTTCATTCATTTAAAAAATATATATATCATAAAATATTTGAACAAGGAATTATTCCTAACAATATGTTTGTGTTTAATGATTCAAAATCAGAACTACTACTCTATCTGCGCCAATAAACCAGTTAAATATATAGTATTAACTAGAGCCAAATTTCTACTCACCTTTAAACAAGCTTGAATAAGAGTAAATGAAACTTATCGATGATATTCAAACGTGTTTACATTGGATAACGAACGCGTTTGTTTGTTAGCTACGTCCACGTGCTTCCAAGGAATTTAAATGTAATAATGCTTGCATTTTCATTTTCTTTAATTATTTTAGTAAACATGTGCACAAAAATGCTTTGATCAAAAATGAACACCAATTTATTTGTAGTAACATTTTTGTACATTTTAATAAGAGTCACTGTAGTTTCGTTTATAATATATATTCTCGACTTAATCAAACGTGCCCATCATAATTATAAAAACATTGAACAGACACTGTGCATTTTTTTTTTTTGCCAAGGAACTATAATAAATGACCTAAAATATTTTAAAATTGAAGTTGAATTATCTACTATATAGTTTGTTTTTGAAGAAGGTTGTGTCTATTTTGTTTTAACTATCGCATGAATTATTGACAAACTTAGTTCACATGTTGCACAACACATTAGGTTTTAAAAAACTTTTTTTTTAATTTACCATTTTAGCACGAGATATAATGCGTGCGCGCTCAACTGGTCGCGTCTACCTCGCTAAGACTGAACTATGCGGGACTGACTAACCAACAGGAGCAACGAACACCATCTACCAAACTGACTGTTGAATAAGGGACCTTCTCATCACAATCAACTTTCGTCTGAGGTGGGGAAGGGGAAGAAGTTGGAGGGAAGAGCTGGCAACACCGCGCGAGGCCCAATGAATGGGAGTCTCGTCTGATTGGCCAGTCGCTCCTCTGACGTCAGAACATTGATTGTCACATCTCCACTCACCATGTGCACTGGTGGTTTCCTAAGGGGGAGGGGTGGGGCCCCAGTTGCGTGTTTTTCCGAATGGGAAGGGATGAAAAAAGGGATAAAGACAAGTTACCTTTTTTAAGTAGGTCAACTTAGAAATAACCCCCCCCATACCCTTCTCCTTTTACCGCTTTGACCTCTCTTGATACTTTAGTTTAGTGCCTCACTCAAAATATTGAAAATAATTTGATTACAATATTATTCTAATGGGCATGTGTCTTTGTTCTGACTAAATATTATCTGTAAACAATAAACTAACTATAGCTAACCGAGTTGATGCTGTTGACCTAATTCCTAGCAGAAAGCGGTTCTACCGCGCAGTCGCACTGTGCGCCGCTCTAAATATAGAGGAAGGGGGAATCACTTTAATCAACAATTTTGACAAGAGAACTTGTACCGTTTGATTAATAAAGTGTTGTTTTTAACTGTTTTAGTAAAAATATAATGTGATAGTTTTCACCTGTCTTTTATAAAGGGAGGGGATATATTCTAACCTATGTCGAGAAATTGAACTTTATATTCTAGAACAGTATGATAGTATTTAAATAAATAGGCAACACGAGCGCTATGGGAGTTAAAGCTATAATTATTTTAGGTAGTAGTTAATATTTTCCAGTGCATTTTTTACTAAGTTGGTAGAGTGTTGGATTGCAGATCCAAGGATCCCTGGTTAGAGTTCCTAAGAGGGCTTAAAATATATAATTGTGATGTTAGAGGTTAAGTGGTACCTATCTGAATTAATATTTGGTTCAGAATCGTGAGGACAATTGAGCTCCTTGAAAAAAGTAATTGCAACTCTGGTCTAGAAAACGGAGATTAACAGCAGGAGGGTTTGCTGTACTGAACACATGACACCATCTCAACAAAGGTTAGCACTATCTTCACCAACATACGGTGGCTGCTTAGTCGGTATAGCTCGCTTGCGAGCTGATGCTGTGGAGTTTATTTTTTTAATAATGCTGCTCTTTATATTGTTGAGATGCTTTTTTTTTTCGGAAAATTAGAAACAATCTGTAAATAATTACTCTTTGGGATGGCCATAGGTGGATAAAAATTGTTCTGTTTTGTTCCCCTCAACCTGTTGAAGAATTCGAAACGTTTGAAAGTATTATTGATAGAGTTTGAAAACATTTAGGAAGCACGAGTCCCTGTGATGTCCCAACGTCCTCACCTGATTTTGAAGTTGCCTAACATAATTCTGACAGGGGTTTGTTAGGAAAAGTTTCTGTCAAGCTATTCTTTCCAGTCCCCTCTAGACGTCTAACACAGTCAGGTTAGGTCTTCCACTTCCTAGCTCAATTTATTATTTGCATATAGTATTTTAGTTCACTCTTTATGTTATCACTTGAATTGGTGTTGATATTATTATTATTATTATTATTTTTTTTATAATAGTATTTAATAAATGTCAACGTTTCGTGACCCCATGAAGCGGAAAAAGTTGTTTTCGCAATGCCGTCTGTCTATCTGTACCTCACGCTAGAGCCAAAACTATTTACCAATTGGGCTAAAACTTGGTATCTGGGGCTTACATAAGGTCCCCCCGAGGGGTTTTTGGAATTATATTTCTAGTCCTAAATCAGTCGCTTGTGGTTTTGGCATATTTGTACAGGTTATCGCCCTGATACATTACCATCTCTCTTTAGGAATTGTAACCTGGCTCTCCACCGTTTTCAAGTCAGTGTGGCAAGTGCGACATTGATGAAAGGATTTTTCTCAGTGTGGCTGAGTGTAATTGCATTTAATGTCTTTAGGGATGTGTGAAGTGTAATTATAATAGAAAAATAATTTTTATTATTTTAAAAAACTGCCCCATAATGGCAGAAGAGATGGAAAGGGCAAAAGGCATAAGCATTCCAAGGCAATGAAACTCTTTTACGAAGAAATTTGGAAAGCCCAAACCGCTAATAAGTTGGTGAAATGACTTCAAATCGATATTATGTTATTAAACTTAAATAATTAACTTTTTTTGAAATTTTTTTAAAAATCTAGAACCAAATCCGGAACTTCCAACTTAGCATACCTTACCACTGTGCTATCTAGAGCTAATCCTGTGTTAGGGTCATTTATCACTCATATTTTAAGGGCTTGTCGGTAATAGATGTGTAAAATCGTCGGCCATTTAATTTTTAAAGCATAAGTCACCAACCTTTATTTAGCTGCGGACCACATAAATGTTTTACCAAGACGCTGTAAACAACTTATTAACTATTTAGCAAAAAATTTTAGAAAAACATTTTAAGAATTACCTTGAACAAAGAATACAGCGTGAGACGTTGATATGTATGCACAATTGTGCATACATTAAATAAATAAAGATAGATTACTTTTTAGTCATATTGGCCATGAGACGAAATTTGTATGATTTGTATATAATGTTACTTTTTACCTTCTCACACCTCTCTGGTTGAGAAAAAATAGTAATTGTCAAAAAAAGAAAACTCGAGATTTTTTTATTTTTATGGATGTCGACGTTTCATGACCCCCTGAATCCGAAAAAGTTTTTTTTTTAAATAATGTCAGTCTGTAGCTCTGACTAGAGACGAAACTATTTTACCAATTGGGACATGGGACATGGGTCTCTCATTAGGTTTCTCAGAGATTTAAAAAATAATAATCTATCAAACCTAAGATTAATGGTAGTTTTTTTACTTAAGGGTGGGAAGAGAAAAATAGATTATATCAAACTCGCCTCGGTTAAAATTCATATATTTGTATTGTTTATTATCAAAACAAAATGGAAGTTCTCATTTCCTCATTAAAATAACTTTGAGGGTAATTTACACTTAAGAAAACTTCCAATTTTGATCGTATCTCCATACCTCTTTGAGATACAAAATAACTTATCATTTCAAAAATGAAGGCATATTAAATATAAAAATCATTATTTGAAATATATGTTTATAAAATCAATAGTTTCCGAATTATAAGTGTGTATATATATATATATATGTCGTAGGTGAATTGGAAAATCTGGCCTATTGCAAAAGGCACCCTCAATTTACAATGTGCCAGGCTAGTTGGAAAATAATATTATATTTGCTTACCAGCCTGATAATTTTTATGCGTATTGAAATAAGCCCATACATCCTTAAGTTATTATAGAAATACACCTTTGTTCGCTCAATCAGTCTAGTTAATTCCAGGTTTATTGCAATAAGCCCAAGATAGTGAAGGCTTATTAAACTGTCTACAGCAGTGGTTCCCAAACTGTGGGACGTACAATTATTCCTGATGGTTATGCCGTGAGAAGCCAAACAAAACCAACAAATTAAAGACGTAAAAAAATGGACTCATAAAATCTAATAAATATATTACAACCCAATCTAATAGAAGTGACCTCTAGATTTCTGGCACACAAATTCATAGAAACATCATAGAAAAATATGTAACTGTTCGTGAATCTGTGAGTAAGGAATCAAAGTTTGGGGGCCAAGGATATGCCAGTTTCAAGTGTATAGTCTAAATAAAAAGTGTGCCTGTGAGAAGACAAACTAATTGTGCACATCAAAATGTCACAACAGTTTACCGTGTTGAAATAAATAAAAGTTATGTGAAAAGTGTAAATTGACAATTGGTAAATGTCACAATATACTTGTAAACGCGTATATTTCTTCTATAAAAGAAAGGTAACTATTAAATTTGTATCTGTATTATTATTTTTCAATAACTATTACTTATTCATAAGAGTTAGTTACGTTTATTTAATCTTTTTTACTATACATTACTAGAACTTGAGATTTTTAATCAAACCTTGCAATCGTACAGAACTTAGTAAGTTTATTGAAGAACATGCTGAAAGAGAGAAATATTATATTCTGTAGACCAGCGGCTCCCAAACTTTTTTTATGACCTATCACCCCAACAATTTCCGTAATTTAGAGTAGGTACCACCGTTTGTGTGTTTATTACAAGACTGTGCGACTGCACCGTCTGTCTGAGCTTTAATCAATGTTGCCACCCCTACGATCACTGATAGAATCTATTTTAATTTAGATTAGACTGGGTCGTAATATATTTATTAGATTTTATGAGTCCATTTTTTTACGACTTTAATTTGTTTGTTTTGTTTGGCTTCTCACGGCATAACCATTAGGAATAATTGTACGTCCCACAGTTTGGGAACCACTGCTGTAGACAGTTTAATAAGCCTTCACTATCTTGGGCTTATTGCAATAAGTCTGAAATCAACTAGACTGATTGAGCGAACAAAGATGCATTTCCTTAATAGCTTAAGGCTGTATGGGTTCATTTCAAAAAGCCTAAAAGTTATCAGGCTGATAAGCAAATATAATATTATTTTCTAATTAGCCTGGCTCATTGTAAATTGAGGGCACCTTTTGCAATAAGCCGGAACTTCCAATTCGCCTATGACATATATACTGTATATATATATATATAATATACACATATATATTACGGAAGTCTTTAAATTTGGAAATTGCTGTAATGCTCTATGGGTGTGATATTACTCTTTTTTCTAACAGTCTATATTATTTCTTTAATGTTCTTTGGTAGAATGTGCAACAATGTCTATTATCTAGTTTCAAATATCTTACAAGTTTTAAGTAAAAATTTTTCTTTTTTATTTACAGTAGCGAGAAAATCTATGCTGTGCACCCTCCCCACCTTTTTTAAAAAACAAATTAGCCTTTTGTAAAAAAAATCTATAAATTTGACTGTGGATATAACTTAGAAATTTTTTTATATAATGCTAGAAAATTACGAAGCTTAGCTCCATCGGTAGTGCACCCACCTACGAAGCTAAGGGTCCCGGGCTCGATTCCTGGCATGGCCGAGAAATTTATCATTGTTTGAATGTGGGTTTACCCTTTCACAGTGATGAATTGACGGCTGGGAGATGGATTTTGTGTCTGATCTATATTTAAGATTAGATTAATTAGTACAAAGGCGTTTAACCTGAACAGGTAGTAAGACACATGGCGCTAAAAAAAGTTTAAAAAATAATAGCACCAACAACATAAAATGGCATCACGTAACATAATTTGCGAGCCACTAAGGTATTAGCTGGTTCAGGTTACAGACATGTCCAGATGGACACTAACAATATGTGCATTTGTGCACCGAATATCTACATCAATATTCCACCTCCACAATCATAACACACATATAGGCCTACATTTACAATCACTCTTTTTTTATGTCCTTTCTCGTCAAATGTTTTTTCTAATGTATTTTCTCCCCTTTGTTCAGTCGAAACGAATTAGTTTTATAACAACTATCAAAACAGAGTTTGTAGGTCCCAAGTTCAATTCCTGTGTCCAGATGTCATTTTTTAATTAAAATAATATGTAGATGAGGCTATACACGTAATTAACAAATACTCATATTCGACATAATGTAGAAATAATTCTTTAAATACTTAACATCCACCCCCCCCCCTTCTCTCCAATCTATTAGTTCGGCATATCTGTATACAGCACACTTAGTGTAATTAATATTTTTATTTTTATTTATTACACTAGTGTTTTAATAATGAGAAACATCTAAAACAGAGGTAATGTATCCACATTTTTTTGGTGGGACGAAGGGAGACCATTTAGAAAGATGCGCCCTTTGTTTACCCATTCGTGATTTGAACCCTGACCACCATTCATCGTTGAATAAACTAAATGAGCTTAGTGTTTAAATCAAGTTAAGGTTAACTTTAAAACTGAACCAATGGTTTAGTTCAATCCCTGACTTACAGTTTTCATTCATAATAGCCAGAGAAGACTGTCTGTCTACCTGCTAACCCTCCCCCTCCCTCAGCCCCTCTACCCAACCTGAAAACTTCCTCCCAAGACTTTCCAGTCACTCCACCGCTGATGAAGATAGGTTTTTCGGTTCTCAACGGAACGGAACGGTAGCATCCACTTTCACCTTTTCCTCAGCGACACAAACGCTATCTTACAGATTTTTATCAACATTAGCTCTGTTCAAACACCGTTAAAGAAGGTCAGGTATATGTTTATAACCATTTACTTGGATCTCTGAAATGTAAAATTTCACGTGAAGCGTCATTGAAACTTAGCTAATTTGATATTTTCATTGTTAAAAAAATTAAAATGGAAGGATTTTAATGCCATAGATAAATGATATTCTATTATAATCCATTTTGGCGTGAGCCATGTTTTGAAATAACATATCCCTTCTTAAATAACAAAGGATTTCTGGACGTCTGCAACGTGTCTCAACACCTCGGTACCGGGCCCCTTAAAAACGTAACATATAGCTCAATACTTTCCCAATGGAAACATTTATTTTTCTAATTTATTGTAAATTATCTGCAAAGTGGCCTGCATTTAAAGGGTGAAATGAGCAAGCTGGTATAAAATTAAATAAACTTAAATTTGAGATAACTCCTTAGTAATGAATGAATTGGAGAATGAGAACTAATCGCTACTATGTATAAGAGCACATAATGACAGTGATAAGCTCTGTATTAAGTTATTATATGCGTGTACAGGTGTCGAACCACGAGGCCTGCCATATCACGTACTGTACCTAGCTGCTAGCGACGAAGCCACAGGAGGCATCATCAACAAACCTGTGATCACGAGATTAAGTCTTAGAGCTTGTAATAAATGTAAACATTTGTTTTTATAAATACCCTAAGTTCCACAATATCAGTTTTTCTAGGTCTATTGCTTTTGTAGCCATCCCCACCAGTGGTCACGGAGTCTAGAATGTCAAGCCTGAAATATATATATATATAAGCTTATAAAAATGCCTGAGCTGCACATTCTAAAGATTTTCTAACTAATATAAATGCCAAGTTCTTTATCTACATGACTCGGCCCGAAGCAGATTGTATCTAATAAACTGCGTCGATTGAAGCGAATCAATGCAGTGTATTGATGGAGAATAAACTGGTAGTAAGACGCGGTGCTAATAATAATAATATGAACGGTGCCAATTACCTTATTGTGTCGACACGCCGTTAAACCCCAACTATAATAATAATAATAATAGTAATAAAATAAATATAGCACTTGAAGTAGAGTACTTTGACTATATCATTATTTAGGTATGAAATCATGTTCTAGAATAACCTGGTACTCACAAAAGGCCATTAGGTAGATATAAATGCGTGCCCTAGAATAACCTGATTATAGTACTCGCAATAGACCATTAGGTATGTATGAATGCATGGTCTAGAATAGCCTGAATATAGTATTCGCAATAGGTCCTTAGGTAGGTATGATGTAATAGTCTAAAATAAATAGGATATAGTTATCACATTATGCCATTGTGTGGGTATGACGTCATGATCAAGAATTTAGAAGGATATCAATGTAATTTCTGGAAATGGGATTGAATGTTTAGTATTACATTCATAAAGTGTATTTTGATTTTTAATATGCCATGCAAGGTATGAATTAACGTGCTATTTTATCACAACTGTCCACTTTTTATTTATTGTTTACATCTTAAATAAAGTTTTTATGGCGATCCGAATATAATTAATATTAAAGTTAGACCTAATGTCTCGCGTTTGGTTTGATCGAAGTTTTGTGTTAAATATTCCCGAGCTCCCTTATTTAAATGTATATCTCCAAATGAATTACATTAAAAATCCAGTAAAGTGTAATAAACATGGCCGCTTCTGTTGGGCATTGATGGGCGACGCATCGCGCGTTTTATGGACGATAAACTCGTCCAAGACCATTCATTGGCGCGATTTTCACTCATGCATCCAGACCCGTCTTTAATTAACGATAACTCTGCCCTGTACTTCTACCTATATTTGTATACATGTAAGAAGAACTTGAAGTGCAGTTTATAAGATAAATTCTGAGAGTAATATTTTGGTCAGTAAAGGTAAGTTTGCACCACTGGTATGCCTAGATATTTTCATTAGGGGGGAAGGATGTCACTGGGATTTAACTAAGCTCCTTCCCTTTCTCTAGTTGTACACCAAAAAGCTTATATTATGTATTTATATTGTATAAACTATCCCCATGACTCTTAAATATCTCTCTCTTGTCTCTCACCCTCTCTATCTCTCCATGTTATTCTACTATAACGCCATATGGCTGACTCACTCACTCACTGACATTAATGTTTACCCACTTCCAAATGAGCTATAAACTTGAAATTTGGCAAACTTATAGCTTATAGCCTGTAACCGACGGGAAAATTACAAAAAGTTAAAAAAAAAAAAATGTAAACCCCCCCCCCCAAAAAAAATGGTGGAGCAACTTTAAAGTCGGTGCGGACCTTTCTTTGGAGGTCTCTTGTGGCTAAACGGTAAGACCTATCAAAAAACATATTCACCAGCAACTACGGATTTGGAGAGATCCACAAGTTTGGTCCTATTAATTTTTGTCGTATCTCCATCGGTTATAACTTAGATAGAGCTAGATTTTTTTGATTTTAGGTAAATTTTGCATATTTTCCACACATTTTTAAATTTTAAAACAACGCTGGAATTACATTGGTTTGCATCAACTTTCAAAGAAAGCAAAGCGAGTATATAATATACAGATGAAAGCCTTGTCTCATCACTCACTCACACACTCATCAATGTATCTTCCGAAACCCTTAATCTGGAATCTTTAAACTCGTCAGGAAGGTTCCTTTCAAGTTGTAGATAACTGATAAGAAACTGTTTTGTGAAATTCAACCGCTCAGGGGGTTAAAACTGGGTTTGGAACATTTTTAAAGGTATAACCGTATCTTCTAAGCCACTTGAACTGGAAAGATGAAATTGTAACAAGGCACACAACCACTTCACTCCCCAGATCTAGGATGAATTAAAAGGTTGGTGTCTGGAGACTAAGGGACATGCATATTGGTCAAGCATAGCCCAGATTTAGATAACAATATATATAGTTTATTTATCAGCAATAACAATAACAATTTACAAGGTCTCAAAGCAAATGATAACATTTTTAATATATGAGCAAAACGTTTACTAGTTTGTTGCCCAACATATAACATAACATCTCCTATAGTTAACTGGTTGAACTATGAGGAGACAGGTCACCCCCAATATTGAAGATAGAACAAACAATTAATTATTATACATACCGAACTAAATATTTATGCAGGGATAAAAATAAGAGCCTAATGGGCTACTTTAAATAGCTATAAACATTGTCTGATTCACCCCATAAAGGCAGACATAAAAGGGTTAAATTTAAACGTTAATATCGTGTTGACACTTCAAACGACACGAGAGTTTGGCTTGCATAATCAAAGTCAAACTCGCGCGGGACTGTTAGATGTCGACCCAAAGTGGGGAGACGTAAACAATATCCCTACTTGCTAATAAAAGGTGGTATAAATCTCGAAGCAATGTATAGTTATGAAACCTGTCATCTTAAGCAAATGATTTGGAAAATCATCTAAGTGTTTTAAATTACATTACTTTAAATTTATCAAACAGCTAGACTATGCTGCATTAATAAATATATCACCTTATAATCCTTAAGTAACCAAAACAAAAAATGGGTGATAACAAACACCGATAACCTCAATATCAAGACAATTAAATTCTAATATGCCTAACAACAAATTAATTAATAATTGTGGTTATCTCTCATTTTAAGCGACATGACAAACGCTAGCGCACAAGTGGCGACAGAAATTACTAAGTGATTAATATATATAGTTACTTCAAATCAAAGAACACTTAAGTTTAGAAAAGATAGCAACGGCTATGCTGGCAAATATAAAATATTTATGGTAATTTAAAGTCCAAATATAAACACGCCATTGATAATGTCCGTAGACAATTACGTAAAATTGAGTGTCCAGATTTTGTCCGAGTGCCAGAGAGCACCTTCCTTAGAGCGTCGAAATCAAATAGTCGACTTTGTATACAGAGACGTTGATATATATAGGGTCTCGTTGCTAGGGAAGGCTGGTGGGAAATTTGAACACTTGGTTTGTGACGTCACTTAAGCTATCTTGTAGCTAATAGGAGATCACGTACGCCCGTTGTTTACGTCGGCCCATTAGACCTCTTCCATCGACAAGTCTTCAGTCACACACTGTTTTGGTGGTAGAGCAGGTATCGTCCGCCAGAGGCCCGGATAGTCGCCGTCCACTTCTCGAGGGAAATCTTGGCCGGCCCATTTCTATATAAATTCGACCTGGGCGGTCATAACATCTGCTGCGGGTTCACCATAGCTCGCTCGGCCCTCTCGTCGAACTAGGACGCGATGGGTGTAGGCCCGACGTGGAGGTTGCTCTAGCCAGAAGATACCAAAGCTAAGTGCATGGACAGCTTTAGATTGCAGGGAGTTTATCCTTATATTATATGGTTTAATATTGTTCTTGCTATAGATCGAGATTACCGTGAACTACACTAGGGAAGAATATCATTGCAAAAAGATTATTAGTCATGAAGTGGGTAGTATGAATTCAATAGAGAGTCTATGCGTGAAGGTTAACATGTAGGTGGGCAGTAACACAATGTTACAAAATTTTACAGGGATCTTCTTATTAGGTAAAGAACCAGAGTTTTTTTTATTTTGAAAAATTCTATCGAAAAGTGGATGAATCGGGAGGGGGTAGTTTTTACGTATCTTCCTAACCGCTTGAGCTGGAAAGATGGATGATCCTTATCAGGAAGGTTCTTTTTAGGTAACAGGACAGACATCTTAAGGATTATTTTAATTGTAGCCCCTAAGAGGGTGAAACAGCGAGGAGATTGTTTTTTAATAGTTTCAAAATGCTAAAAGATACAAAACCCACGTGAAGTACGGGCTATTGACAAGTTTAATATATAAATTATTCTTAAATACCAATAAACATATTCCTTAATGAGATGTTTTATTTATAAATAACTAATAATATAGCTAGTATGGATATAATTAACTAGCTAACAACCCGTTATTCACATTGGATGTTTTATATTACGTATCAATATCTAAAAACCTTTCAAAGTTGGTCCAATGCAATTCCGATAAGCAAAAGCTGATAAAAATGACAAAAATTAGTGTTTTGTAGCCACCACCTTTAATTAAAATGGCGTATGTAAATACTAATTAGCCTGTATGTTAACCGGACGTCCGAGCTATGTGCTGTATATGTAAGATCTTTACATATTCTGTTAAGTGTTTTCTGCTTAAAAAAGTAACAAACAGACAACTCATTTTTATAAATTACTAGCATAATACCCATTTAAAAATCAACGGCTTCATTTCTGGTCGTGCAATGTGTCCCATTGTCGTTTCTTGGGCAATTAGAACGAATGGTAATCAGTTTTAGTGACCTTCAAAATCTGGAAGGTGAATTTCAATTAAAGACTCTATAGTAGATCAAATATTTACTCCAGTGAAAGTGTAAAACTGTTCCTCAATTGAAGATTTCACTATAAACAACATTCTTTGTGCATTCTTTTTCATTTATTTGGGGCCCCCATGTAAATTTTCGGTCACCAATTATTCCTGTAGCCAGTTTGTCTAATGTCTACCTTACTGCAAAATTTCATCTTCCTAGGTCTTTTGGTCATTGAGATTTTTTTTTACTTTGTTTTTTCATTTTAAAAAATTGGGCCTCCCATGGGAAATTTTGGCCAACATCTCATTCCTGCACCCTTTTGAGTTTGGGGCTGCCTGCCTGAAAATTTCAACTTCCTAGGCTTAGAAGGCTTCAAGAGTATTTCGACTTTGTTTTTCTGGAAATCCTTCGCCCCACCCTCAATTTTGAGGGGCCCCTCGGGAATTTTTTACCACCAAATACTCCTGCACCATTTTGGGCTAGGGGCTACTTGTTTGCAAAATTTCAGTTTCTCAGGACTTCTGAGCTTCGAGATATTTTTTTGACTTTTTTTTTTTTTTTAAATCCCCGAATTTTTCTACTTTGGTTTTTTTAGAAACCCTTCCGTTTTGGGGACTCCAGTGGTATTTTTGGTCACCTAAGATCTCTGCATCTTGTTGGGCTAGGGACTACCTGCCTAAAATTTTCAGCTTCCTAACTCTTCTGGGCTTCAAGGTTTTTTCAGCTTTGATTTTTTGGCAGACCCCTCAGTTTGGGGGCCCCCATTGTATTTTTTGGTCAACATGTATTCCTTCATACTTTTGGATCTAGGGTTGCTTGCCTGCAAAATCTAAGCCTCCTAGGTCCTCTGGGCCTCGAGATTTTTTTGGCTGGACAGAGGAACTGGTAGTTATTATAGGGAAGATAGTATTTCTTTGTTTTCAGTCCAGTTTAAAATGGATTTAAAAACTTTTAAAAAAAAATTCAGACTTCAATTTGTAGTAGATATCACGCAATGCTCGTTACCAGGGCCTCTGAGAAGACTTTTATCAGGGGGTACAAAGTTTTTTCGGGACCCCTTTAATTTTCTATTGATCCTGTCCAGTGGCGCAGGAACGTTTTT
>CABFWB010001005.1:17734-28525 GCA_902151455.1 Timema bartmani | reverse complement strand
TTCTTTGAATCGTGTTATATCGAAAACACATAAAGTGAGATCGTGTATAACGATACCTGTATTTAATGGTCCAACTGTGCATTTTTCTAATTTATTTTAGACATTCCAAACATTAGAATTAATACACACAAAACATATTAATAAAAATGTTATCTGATGCAGCTCAACTAAAAATTATGAAACACTGAAAATTAAAGTAGATTTCCTTACACCTTTGCCTTATATTTATTACTAGCTATAAAACCACTAACCAGTGTTGTAATTTCAATTTTGTTGAGCCTCTCAGGGGATTTAGTCTACATTGCCTCATCATGGAGCGAAGCTAGTTTTTAATGCATCCAAGCATTGAAAAACTTATTTCTGCAGTAGCTGATGTAGCTGGTTTCACTATCAGTTTTCAAAATCTCTTCAGTGTATGGTCCAAGCACATTTTATTTTTTATTATGTTAACATTGTGTGAACATTGTATCTTGCCTCAATAAGATGTTTACATTAATATCTAAAAGTTTTACTATATTATTTTGGGGGGTAAAAATTATACTTTTTACCCCCCTCAATATTTTGGGGGGGTAAAATTTACCCCCGTACCCCCTAGTTCCTGCGCCACTGATCCTGTCTTTAAAAAAATGAAATAAATGAATCAATCCTATCTGAAAAAATGAAAATAAACATATTTATAATTCATACTTTTATATTAAAAAAAAGGTAAGATCAATAAGACAAAAAATACTATACCTTCACTAGTAATTTAGGAATAGTAATAGTAATAGTAATGGAAATGTGAATGCTAGTCTTCAATATATTCAAACCTTTTCTGAGATCACGGGAAACTCTCAGACCCCTCTTGGACCCCCGGGCACTGGTACGATGTACCCCCTGAACCCCCTCCCATAAAGCCTGATCATTTCAGACAAACAAACTCTTAATTTTATTAACTATATAGGTAGATTACAAATTAGGGATATGGCTGAAATATGCAAAACATTCACAAAAATGTAATCACTCTCACAAACGACGTCCTAATGACAATAAACTTTTGAGCTTTTCAATCATTAGATCAACGTCCAAATTCGACACAGGGATTTGTTTAATATATGGAAGCATCAACTTATTCAGGTGGTCCTGGATCATTGTAGATCTTAGTTTACTCTTGAACTGAATCAGTTTAGAAAAAATACATTCACAAGCGATACTAGTGACAGAGGAGTCTTAATTAGTCTTCATAAACTGCATAAATACATTTTCATCCCCAATGGTCTGAAACCATTCTAGAAGGTTTAGGCCTACCACAATACGCATCTTTGTTGAGTTATTTTAGAAACCTTCTTTCTTCGTCTGATTCCTTAGAAGAAAGGCCGAAAAAGCTCGATAAAAGTAAAATATTAGCAATGGCAATGGCAAATACAAACATATTATCTTCGGCTGTTAATATTTTTTGACGTGAATACGTCTTTAAATTTGCTACCATACGGGGGCAATCCAAAAAACCTAATGATAACAAAATCGGGGGATACAGTTTGGTGTTGTAGTTTCGAATTTTTCCTCTACATCCAAAATTAAATTATACCACTGGATAGCTAAAGGATCAAAGAATTAATTACGATAAGCGAGAACAGTGACGCATCGCGCGCGGTGGAGGGAGAAGCGCCGTCATTTTGAGGTTATTTTGCTGCGTATCGAGATTTGCAATTAGTATAACTTTTGACTCGGAGAAGCTACCATGTTCGTTTAAGTTTAAACGTATTCACGTACAAAACACGGTCGTGTCCATGACACAGCCACACCCCATTTTTTTATCAAATAATTGCTCAATACCTTGATATAAGGAATCGACACATTTAGGCTATATTAATTTCATTTTTCTTTATTTCTGAAAAGTGCCGTCCAAGCATTAAGCTACTGGTCTTTGTTTAGCTGGAATTTCAAATATATTTTCTTTACATGTATTTAAAATTTTACCATTAATTTGAGGGCTAAAGTAAAATCAAACAAATTACTCGAGGTATCACCTTATAAAAAATAAATATCAAGTTTGATCAAAATACTTCCAACCGTTTTGGATCCGTGACCAGGGCCAGACAGATAGACAGACAGACATGGGGGCAAACTTTTTTTGAGTTCGAGTTCAAATAAAACGTAAAGATTCATCAGTATCTCAAGATTGTTTTTTTTTTTTCACCATTACAATAATGTATCCCTGATTTAAGAAAGTAAAAACTGCTTAGGTTAATTTTGGTTACACAACTCTGACTGGGCAAGTGGCGTTATTATAATTACATCCCAAATACCCGCTAGTTTGGATGATTCTTAGCCGACATCTTAGTCACATTCATATAATCATAATATAAATAATTTATAATAGTTTAAACCAGTATTGGTGGGCACGCGAGCTCAACGTCACGCTCGCTTGGTTTGGTTTTTCGGTGACAGGGATGTCAGGATCCAAGTTTTGTACGGGTGTACTTGGAGATTGGGGGGAGCGGGTTTCCTCAATGGTTTTCACTTCACCCTACACGCAAATAAGGGTGTACATTTCCTCTAAAATCCACCTACCCAACATTTGTAATTGAATTCAGATAGCCGTGACGGGTTAAGTGAAAAAGCTAGAAATTAAAAAATTAGACTTAAACCCTTCTAGCCTATAAAGATAACATGATATCTGCTTTGGTGGCCGCATTGTCTAAGGCGTTATTCTCGTGCTAAACCAGACTGCTGATGACAATAAAACTGGAGTTTGAATCCCGGTTGGGTGAACTGATATTTTTCCAAATTGGTTTTCACTCTCCCTCCACGCAAAGTGGGTACACTTCCTCTAAATTAAACCTTTCTCATCCCTAACATATTAGCGTAATTAGTACATTCATGTACAACCTGAACACGGTGCTAAAAAAAAGTTGTGATTTAACATTTACAAACCAATTTTCTGTGTGTCCCTGANACCACTGTACAAAAATTTGTGACTACACTAATTATTTCCCCTATTCGACCTTTTTTGGTCTTCGTTGACTGGACTATGACCACATACCTGAAACGGTCAGATGGATTTTGTTCAAATTTTATATTTAGATGTTATAGGGACATTTTTGATTTTGACCCTAACCCTTGAATTCAGGGTATTTTACTGTTAAATGATTTTTTTGAATTTTTAAAATTTTCTAGAATGGCTCTAACTATTTTGTTTAAAGTTAATATCTATAGAATTTTTTACCTAAAGATTAACACTGTATACTTGTATTTTAGGTAAAAATTCGTTAAGGGTAGTTTACTTATGATTGACTTTCAAAAATTCTAAGTATTTAGAAAATTGCACAAACTATTTTGTTTGTTATGAATATCTAGGAAATGTTTGACATGACAAACAAAACTCTTGCTCTAACGATTTAGTTCTAAAGGGGTATATGTTAAGTTTCTTAAAATAATTGTATATGGTATTGGTTTTCTTAAGAAAATAGTTCAATAGTAGTTTACCGATAACAGATTTTTTAAATATTGAAAATTTTGAAACATCTAGAACAATTTTGTTCAAAATTGGTATTTTGAAAGATTTTACTCATGTTTGTAATTTTTCTAAAATAAATTAATTTAAGGTAGTCTACTTACGACAAATTCTAGAAAATTAAAAAAATTTCAAAAATTACCTTTAATAATGAGCTAGAAATGGGTATCAAGGAATAGTTTTTCATGATAAATAAGAATATACTTCTATTTTTACAAATATAGATCATTTAAAGGTAGGCAGTAATTTACAAATAACTTATTTTTAAAAACTTCGTTCCAAGCTTTAATTCACTACATGAGAAAGTGTGTACAATTGTATCATACCATTTATGTCATAAGTTATTAATTATTTTCTCTGGTCACCATGTTACCTAAACAATAAAATGAAAGCCCAGTGGTTTAAACTTCTTTACGATATTTGAATTACGCGCGTGCTAGAATGTGACGATACTAGCGCTTTTTGGCTTCAATGGTTGATCAGTGGAACTAAGAAGTGCTTAGACTCTTAAATCTTACAGCTTACTTTGGTATGATGATGATGATGATGATGATGATAGTAATAATAATAATAATAATAATAATACCTATTTCTTAATATTCATCTTTATAAAGATTTAATAAGCTACCATTAATTTAAACAGACGTTTATTTTAAGAAAGCTCTTTCAAACCATGCACAAATTAATTATATCATGTTCACATTATTTAACATAAAAAATAATGGAATTTATAGCATAGATACTATATTTGTTAATTACAGCTATAGCCGCATCTAAATATAATATTATTTAAATTGAAAAATGATATTTGAACTAGAGATGTGAGACGGAAAATTTTATGTTTTCGAACATTTTCCCTATATTTTATCCGGAAAATTTTCAATTATTATTTCCTGTTGATTAATTTAAACTGATAAAATTGATAATAATAACAGTAATAATGATTAGTGGTAGTGATAGTAGTAGTAGTAGTAGTAGTAAGAAACACCTGCTTCGGTGACCGCAAGGTCCAACACGCTACTCTCGCAACAGACTAGACTGCCGAAGGCACTGAGGGAGGTTTTTTCTAAATGGTTCTCCACTCACTCACTCTCTCTCCACACAAATGCTGGTGCAATTCCTGTAAATCCAACCTTTCGTATCCCGAATACATTAGTGTAATTAGTATAGAGGTGTATGACCCGAACGGGTAGTAAAACGCGGTGCTAAAAAAACTAGTAAAGAAACAAATGAATGTGAGCCTTTGTAGACCCGTTATGTTCATAAATCATACTTCAATTTCTTATCATCAATAAGTTAACTAAAATAATGTTAAGGTTGAACCAATATTTGTCCCTCCCCCTATCCTCCTAACTACCCCTCCCCTTTCTATAGCCTACTCGTCTCTTAACACACTACAATAGACTCTAGGGGCCACCTCCACAATTTAAACCCTCCACCGCAAGCCACCACTGCGGAAAATTTTCCTATCCAAAATTTACCCGAAAATTTTCATTTCTAATCTGGACGCGGGAATCGAACCCGGTACCTTTAGATTAGTAGGCCAGTGCTCCAATCTCTGAGCTATCCAGGAATATCCCGTGCTCAGAGTCATTCTTCACTCATTTTAAGGCATATTCTGTAATGGATGTGCGAAAATCGTCAGCTACGTATACGTGACCAATTAAGATCACGGTCTATCAGATAACGCAGCCAACTTCGACTGGGTAAGGCTTTAGGCTGTCAAATGTACAATGATGACTGTACGATTGCGCATATCATGATGGATTAAATAACTATTAAATTTATTTAATTATTTATTAGGTCGAAATATTGATTTTCACTACAGACTCGAAATATAACATTTCGAAGGGTTTACCAGTATTGGTGAATAAAGATGGCGCGTATATTACATTTGCTTGCAATCCAAGAATTAGAAGAACGTAAACTGGAATTAAATAGGCCATTTAGAATCTTTAACGATAGGGATAATGCATTTGCCATTAGTGATAAAGCATTTGTCAAGCTATTTAGATTAAATAAACGTAGTGTAGGTTATTTAATTTACACATTAGAAGATGTGATGGAGGGACAATCTCGAACGTCTGCCTTTTCTGTTTTAAAAACGTTCATTTTGCTTATTATTTTTGTTAATAATAATACTAAAGTGTTGTAATAAAACAAAAATTGTTGTTTTTTCGACCACTCCTCTCGAATACGAACTATTTTAGTTCAGGAATAGAATAATGTTTTCTCACCGTTTTTGAAGCGTTCGAGAAGGCTAGATTCGAGCTCAAAATAAGAGATTTCGGAAATAGGGGGTCCTGGTGAATAAAAGTATTGTTGTGTGAAAATAGTGAAGTACTATACCACACTTGGCTGAAGAAACATTTAAAGGATATACGATTCAGTTTTACAGGCAATATTGCACAAATACGAATAAAATCTTTAATAATTATATCAAAATATGTCGTTATCATCCATGTTGTTTAAATTCTGCCAATTTAAAGTTGCCTATTTACTTATATATTGGTTTCAGAAACCATATTATATTGAAAGTTCGATAACTATAATGAAACAAGGTAGCTTTTAAACTTGATAACGATCATTTAGGTTATAGTATTGTATGAGATATTAATTTACAATGTTACAGTGTATTTAAAGTTGGCTCTTATTTTGTATATTGCTTTCAGAAAACACTATTTAATTGAATGTTTTATAACTATAAAAAAACGTAATTACATTTGTTTGAACAATATACTTTGTATAGAAGTTTTACGTTCAAACGATCAATTTGGTTATAGGATTGTTGGAAGTATTACTATAATACAACAAATTTAAAGTTTGCTGTTAGCTTGTATGTGGTTTCAGAACTCATGTTATACTTAAAATTCGATAACTATAGTGAAATAAGGTAGCTTAAGACTTAATTACATTTGTTCGAATGACACACTTTGTGTAGAAGTCTTACGTTCAAACACTCATTAAGTGATAGGCTTGTAGGAAGTAGGCCTACTACTATATTAGCCTACAAACACATATTTAATCAAAAAGATCACGAGTTTCAAACTTTGTTATGCTCTCCAAACCTTTTATTAACACATTTTTTTAATTAAGCTTATCATACATTGACGTATCTAATACATTCAATCAAATTATCGAACGATGTCAAAATGCCATATTTCCTTGTGAGGATGATGGGCTAGCTAGCTATCACTCGCTAACGAGTATGATTGTCTTCCACGGATATCATTAGTTGAGATTGTGGGTTCTTAGGTGACTGTAAAGACCAATCATGGAGTCACAGACTCTCCTACAGTGTTGGCATCGTTGTCTTCGTTAACCGCTGGCTGTTGAATGTTGACTCTAACTATGATGTCTTCGTTCTTTCCGGGAATTACACTTGTCAGATTGGTGTCTTCGTCGTTGTAGTTCAAAGTGTTGTTGGCCTTTGTGGACAAGCTGACGCCATGCCGGGCGATTGGTCGCTGTGGCCTCCCATTTGTCAATGTCGATTAGGCACTTCTTCATGTTGGACTTAAGAACGTCCTTGTACCTTTTGTGCTGTCCCCCCAGGTTTCGTTGGCCACCCTTCAACTGTGAATACATAATCTGTTTTGGGAGTCGAGTTTCGGGCATTCGAACAACGTGGCTTGTCCATCGAAGTTGATGCTTGATGATCAACGCTTCAATACTGATGGTATTGGCCTCTTCTAAGACACTGATGTTAGTACGCCGGTCTTGCCAGTTTACTCTGAGGATTCTCTTAAAACAACGCTGATGGTACATCTCCAGACAATTTAGGTGCCTTCTGTAGGTGGTCCAAGCTTCACATCCATAAATAAGAGTTGGTATTATAGGTATTATAATAGTTTGGTACACGTACAGTTTGGTCTGAATTCTGATATTATGGCTGTCAAAGACTTTTTCTCACAACCGTCCAAAAGCTGCGCTAGCACATTTTAGGCGGGGTTGGGTTTCACAATCAATATTTGCATTTGTCGATAGGTAACTGCCAAGGTAAGAAAAGTGGTCGATGTTCTGCAAGACCTCCCCATTGATTGTGATGGCAGGAGCTGCAACGTTGGAATTGAGTGCAGGTTGTTACAGAATCTGGGTCTTTCCTATATTAATGCCCAGACCAATTAACATATATGACTCATTAAATGTAGTAAAAATAGCCTGGAGGTCCTCTTCTGAGTTGGCCAAAACAACGTTGTCATCCGCGTACTGGAGTTGAGAACTGTAGTCTGCTAAGGTTGAATAAGCCACCATCCGTCATGTACACTATTTCTACACTAGGTGACAGTTTCCCATCTATAAGATAAATTATAATTCCAACAAATATTGAGAATAGAGTGGGGGCAATTACACATCCCTGTTTGGCACCCGTTGTGATCTCAAAGGGTTTTCCAAGTCTACTGCTCAGAACAGTGCCATTTATGTTATCGTGTAGCAGGAGAAGAATCTGAATGTATTTCGGTGGGCATCCAATTAGAGCTAAGATCTTCCAAAGAGCATCTTGATTGACCGAGTCAAAGGCCTTGACGAGATCAATGAAGGCCATGTATAGAGGGCGGTTTTTCCCCCTGTATTTCTCCTGCATTTGCCTTGCAGTGAGGATCATATCAGCTGTACCTCGGTTGGATCTAAATCCACATTGTGTTTCTGGTAAAGACCTTTCGGCGAGTGGTATCAGACGGTTGGATAGAATTCTGGCAAGAGTTTTTCCGGCAACAGAAAGCAAGGATATTCCACGATAGTTGCCACGCAGAGCCTTGTCTCCCTTTTTAAAGATAGTTACTATAAGTGCGTCTCTTCTTATTGCATCTTTGACTTCCTGTAGAGAAGAAGCTTCGCCAAGGTGGTCTTGTATGGGCTTTTGAGTAATTATTGTGAAAATTCTCTCATCAACGTGTGTATCTATGCTTAAGAGTTCTTTGAAGTGTTCCTTCCAGCGTGTGCTAAAAGAGCTGCTGTCTTTGAGGAGTGTAGTGCCATCCTTAGATCTAAGAGGACTTAGGCCTTGAGTAGACGGGCAATATACAGTTCTAGTTGTACTGAATAAAACTCGGGTGTTGTTGGTTTCAGCTAGCTGCTGTATTTCATGGGATTTTAAAGTCCACCATAGGTTTTTCGGGGCCCGAGTTCTTCTTTGCACTTCGGCTTTTGCTTCTTGATGCCGTTGTTTCTTAGAAGCTGATTTAGGATCATTTTGCCAAGCAATGTGTGCATTACTCTTTTTGTTTATGAGACTTTGAATTTCTTGGTCATTTTCATCAAACCAGTCCTGATGTTTTTTCTTCGTGCAACCAACCGATTCTTCGCAGGCTGACAGTACTGCACACTTGAACGCTGACCAATCCTGTTCAATATTGTCAGGATATTCTTTTGGAAGTTTTTCACTGAGGAGTTGATGGAACTTTATCTTAATGTTATCTTCCTTGAGGCGTTCAGTGTTTAGTTTACATCTCATATGTCTTCTCTGCTTCTTTAGTTTCGGAAGAGTGTAGAGAGCCATCACAAAACGTATCAGTCGATGGTCTATCCAGTAGTCATCGGCACTTGTCAGGGCCTTTGTGATTAGTACATCATGTTGGTCTCGGACACGCTCGATTACATAATCAATTAGGTGCCAGTGCTTTGATCTGAGATGTTTCCATGATGTTTTAAACTTGTCCTTTTGTTGGAAGAGGGTATTTTTAATAATAAGGTTGTTTTCCGAGCGTTTGGTGAGTAGTAGAGTTCCATTAGAGTTACACTTGCCCACACCTTCTTTACCAATTATGCCAGTCCATAGCGCCGAGTCCTTATCAACTCGAGCATTGACGTCTCCTAGGAGAATAATCTTGTCAGATCGTGGTATAGTCTTTAAAAGCATATCGAGCTGGAAGTAGAATTCTTCCTTGTGGTCTTCATCAGAGGTGAGAGTCGGAGCGTATGCACTGATTACCGTAGCTTGCTGGTTATTGGTTAATCTGAACCTTAAGGTTATGAGTTTTTCATTTATGCTGCAAGGAAGTTTGTCAAAGTGATCGACGAGTTCGTTCTTAATGGCGAAGCCAGCTCCATGTATGCGGGGATCGTTATCATCTTTACCTTTCCAAAAGAAAGTGTAGCCACCTCCATTTTCCCTAAGTTGTCCTTCTCCTGCTCGTCTTGTTTCACTTAGAGCAGCTATATCAATGTCATATATTCTTCAATTCACGTGCCACAATTGCTGTTCGTCTTTGTGGTCGATTTCCATTGTCATTGTCCATTAAAGTGCGGATGTTCCAGGTAGCAAAATTCATATTTGTTTTGTTTCGACCGCATAAGGTGTACCCTCTGGATGGGGTAGTTCAGTCAGGTGGTATTTGGCTGACTATGTTTAGGGCACCTTTTATTGCCCCCTCCCCATTTGGGGTGAGCAGAGTGGGTCCTGAATAGGCCTGCTCAGTCACGAACTCAGCACACGGATTTCTCTACAGCCTGTCCTCAAGCAAGACGGCGATCACACATTCATCGGCTACGTGCCGGTTTGTAACTAGTGGCTCCTAGACTAGACAGTCCTGCCCCTGTCATAACTCCCCGATCGCCGCAGGACTTGATAGTTAATTCAGGTTGTCCTTTGGAAGACGCCTTTGCGTGATATCTTTTCATGTGGAAATGTTGCTGCACATCAACAATCACACGATCCTTGGCAGGCTCAGAACATATGTCCAGTGGCATAGAGACTATGATGACTGGAGATTTCGAGACTGTTGCAGCCTTCATCCGCCTTCCCGACCGTTAGAGCTGGTTCCTTATATGTGTGTAAGAAAGAAAGAGATAGAAGAAGGTTTTATTTTCTCTTACACAATTGTATACAGACGATAACTCGAAAATTTCAGCCACGGATGTCCATCCAATTATATTATAGAAATAAATGCTTGGGACTATTAGTAATGGGCATTGATCTCTATAGTATAACTGGATGGACATACACATGCACATTCCAAGGACAAAAGCGTGACGCTCAAGTGTATCGTCTGCTACACTGAGGGGGGGAAATATTTAACGGTTTCTTTAAATGTTCTTATGCGAAAACATGTCTCTGATGAATAAAAGTGTTATTGTTTGAAAATAGTGAAGTATTATACCATACTTTCCTGAAGAAACATTTACATTAAAGGATATACAATCCAGTTTTACAGGTAATACTGTACAAATACGAATAAAACCTTAGATATTTCAATTTTTATGTAGTTATAATCAATGTTGTTTACAGTCTGCCACGACAACACTTATATTTAAAGTTGGTTATTAGCGTGTATATTGGTTTCAGAAACCATATT
>CABFWB010001005.1:0-15622 GCA_902151455.1 Timema bartmani | reverse complement strand
TTTTTTTTTTGCACAAGGAAGGTTAAGTTAAGCTTGGTTAGAATATTATTATTATTAGCACCGCGTCTTACTACCCGTTCGGTTTATACACACTTACGCTAATGTGCAATGGTAGGGTGATTGTGAGATGAAATGGAGGACCTACAGTTTAACGTGGAATCCGAACCACGGTGGAGGCCTGGCATTCCTCACATTCACAAGTTGTGATTAATACGCATCTTGTCAGAGGGGAAGGAAGGGTTTGGCAATTCAGATACATTTGTGCAGGGACCGAGGGTTGAACCCCAGACCCTCAGCACAGAGGTCTGACACCTTACCCCTAGACCATCAGGTCACCCTCTTGGTTAGAATAGTTTTCATCATAAACATATCAATTATTGTAAACGTATATAAATTATATATTAAATCCTGTGTATCCTTAAGGATATTTGAGATTTGAGGAGTCAAGAAAATTTTAGATTCGAGACTCAAATCCTTATCTATTCTCAATTTTTTAATTGATATTTGTTTTAAAGCTTTAATACTGCTAATTGATGGTTAAAAACCTATTATAATGATAGGATGAACTTAACAACTGGGTCCCAGACCAGTAATTTAACACTGAATTGAATGTATGAATGTTATAATGAATGGATTACAGTATAAGAAAGAATGTTAACATTTAGTTAGGTACTATTTCAATTTTCTCTTATTCTATTATATTTAGGACTATATTTACCCTTGTTCATAATTATTTCAAGATTAGGATTAGGATTTGAGGTTCTGGATTAAAAGATAAATTGGAGATTCAGGCTCAAAATTGAAGAATAGTGTAGTTGACCCAACACTATTATATAACATACATACACAATCACACCATTCCCTTATAGGAAACTGTGCCTATAGCTCAAAAAACAACTTCGTACTTAATCCATCCTCACTAACATACCCCCTTTGCTTCAACAAAATGCATGCTCTTTTATTCTTAAAATCCATCTCATATGGCCTACCCAGTTCTTTTTATCCACACATTCTACCTTCATATATTTGATTCTTCACTTGAACTAGACTTGTCATCTCAAGTGATAAGTACAGTAGCTATAATAACCAACAAAATATATGTTTCAAATTTATAATAATATAATTTATAAATAATGATTTAAAATTGATTTGTTTGAATTATAATTAAAATTAGAAGAGAGATAAAAATAGTTAAACTTATATAAAAAAATTTGAAACATTAAAATTGATGAACGGAATTAAATGATTTTTAAAAAAAACGATGAGCAATAAATGTAACAAATAATTTACGACACTATTAAGAGATGCGAACGAAATATATGATATAATAACAAATAAGTTATTTCCTGTAGTGCCTAAAATACAAAATTGGAAGCAAATTTGATTGCCTCTTTGTGTTTTTTATTTAATAGAATATCTGTGTTTATGTTCAGAGCTTTAATACCACTATCTGCACACCGCGAGATTCATCTATCACACTCAAATAGAGATTTAATGGATTTCTTTGATGATAAGAAAAACTGGAATGCAAATGAAGTAAAAGTTGGGCGTTCTTGGAAGTTGGAGGAACTGCGTATTAAAAGTAATGGAGATCTCCATAAGTTGTGGTAAGTAACTTCATAATGTTTGGTTTTACTTGTCAGGCTATCTAAGTCAAAAATGTCAAGACTTGTTACATAAAGTCAAACAAACACATTAGAGTAAAAAAAAAGTTATGAATTTTAGGGAATTAGCACTACAAAGATTATACTTTGTAAGGTCTTAAAATAGCTTCATAAAGAAGATACAACCCAAAGTTCATATATACGTCTTCATCAATCCCATCATTTAATGAGCCTTTGTTCTGGTAGTTCATTTGCTCATTCTGAAAATTGACTAGTACTGGCAAAGGGAGAAAAACTTCAAACTGCAATGAACCTACTAGTTTAAACTAGAAGAGTGTATAAAATGGAAATTAACATTTAGAAGCCAGAGTCAGTGAGGATATCACAGAGAAAAAATCCACTCTAAATTATGTTGGGAAATTAGCAGCTGGAGAATATGGGACATTTAAAATATGTATTAAGTAAGTGTCAGACATGCAGTGTACAAAAGAGATAAAGTCAAAAATAGCAACTGACCGAGACTGCGTTCATCAAGCGAGGATGATGCTGACTATAGAACTGGACCTGAAGTTGGGAATGAAACTGCTGAAGTGTTATGTATGAAGCTTCGCTTTTTATGTATCTGAAACATGAACCCCGAGGGAAAAAAAGAGAGAGAAGAAATAGTTGAAAAGCTTTGAGATGTGATGAAGTTCATGAGCACCCATAAATGGTTGATAAGGGGGACTTCAGCCCCCCCCCCCTTATCACTTTTCAATATTTGCTCTTTTTTTCTTTTTTTTTGTTAATTTTTATGAAAAAATAAAATTATTGTGTACTATATATTTGTGATTTGGCTGCAATTTGCTACTAACAACTTTGAATCATCAATATTTGAGCCAACAGAAAAAAATTATAAAATTTAGATTTCCTCCAATCCTCTCTTTAACAGCTTTCTTTCCATTTTGTTCTGTTCAATAAACTCCAACCTGACTCCCATTTGGAAAACCCACATGGGTGCCCTTGATGAAGTTTCACCATTTATAAAAGGAAGGTGACAATAAGATATTCTGGAGGACTCATTTTAGACAAGGCAACGATCCTATTGAAATACAGAACATCTAATAATATATTGAGACAAAAAGCAGCCTACCGCCATCATGACTTCGTGTTAAAATATTCAACCACAATTATAGACAGCTCTTGTTCGATTCCTGATGGTTCTGATGATTATTTTTACTATTTGTTTATGAGATCATCCTTCTATCTAGTGAATAGGCCTAAACTTTAGTTAGATGTAATACTAGGCACAGGGCCTAATGTTCAACTAGTTAAGTTGATAGTGTATTTTGAATACTTCAAATATAACAGACTAAGCATTTTGTCTGTCTTAAAAACTTATTAATTAATTTATTAGTTATTATTATTAATAATATATTAATTATTCATTAATTTATTGCCAAATATAATTATAACTTTGCCGAGATTTTGAAATAAAAGTCCTGAATATTGCAGTGATAAATGAGTTTTATGAGACCAAACTAGAAATATTTGCCTGTACTAGCAAGGTTGTATAATAGGGTAAGGTTTCCACCCATCCTGCATTGCATTTTGTTAACCCCCTTTCCAAAACAAATGAGTTAATGCTTAAAAAAAAGTCCTATTCTCACAACAATCCTAATTCGATATATAGATTTGTTATTTTATTTTTCAAATAAGATAATAAATGTTCCACTCTTTGTTTTGTGGACTTGTGGCACACTTAACATTTAAGAGTTTTTGAGACTTGCCATACCCTACAGCAAGTATACATTTTAACCAGGCGTGAGTGAGGTTGAGTATGTCATACCTGAGAAGTTTTTAAACGCAGATTATTTAATGTTATTGTTGCCATGCAAATCCCGTCATCACAGTATGGAACATGGACGAAGCGTCGTCTCTCTACAAGTAGCCGCGCGACGACTCTGGGACTCTGACATGAAATGCTGGAGCCCTGGCGATTGGATGGAGGAGGCCCGAACGTTGGATGGAGAGCCGCAGGGGTGTGATACGTACTACCCATGGATGCTGTTTTGAAGCAGAGGGGTTGTGGAGGTTCATAAAGTCCGGCTGGTGGCCGGACACGGCACTGCCAACTCGGGGATGAAGGGGAGCCACTGCTCGCCCATGTGTCTCGAAAGGATGTGAAGAGCCAACGCCTCCTGCGCTACCCCCCCCCTCCCCCGTCTGAAGGACCTAGGAGGGGAGATTTGTAGCATTAGCTCCAAGCCAACCACAACCAAGTCGACAACAACGGACTTACCCTATTATACGATCACCGTCTGCTGCTGACTCAACGTTACACTCGACCGGCCCACCAACATACACACACGTCAACAAGACGTATCAACATAGACTGAAGCTACACCTATTCTACTCCCAGACAACAATCCTGAAAACCAAAGATCTTCGATTGGAAAGAAGAAACTCTTCGCCAGTGCCTTGTGTCGTTCCAGTCCAGTCCAGAAGCTTGTGGAACCTCCCCTTTCTTGTTTATGTTCTTTGGTTTCCCCCTCATCATCACCCTGTCATCCCCTACTCTGTGGACTGTGTTTCAACCGTATAAAAGAGTGATCGTGCGAGTGAAGTGCCACTCTTGGACTGGCTTTGGTATTCGCTTGAGCAAGCGAAAGCTTCAAAAAAACTAATAATGTAAGCTAAATTCATTTTCGGCCTTATTCTTTTAATTTAAATTCTCTTTCGGCGTTATGGACTTAAACTTTGAACTCAAACTAAATAAACAAATATATTATGACATTGTTCATTATGATATTTAGAGGGACTTAGTAATTTTCTCAAATATAAATGCACGTGGACTTAGAACTTGATCTGATTTGGATATATCTTAAATAGTAATTTATAAATTAAATATTGTAAATGGTAAATATTTGTTTCTCGTGTAATGAACTTAAACTTTGAACACAAACTAAATAAACGAATATATTATTATATATTTCATTATGATATTTAGATGGACTTAGTAATTTTGTCAAATATAATTGCACTTGGACTTAGAACGTGAACTGATATGGACATATCTTAAATTGTAATTTATAATCTTATTGTGTAAGTGATAAACATATGTTACACTTGTTAGGGACTTAAACGTTGGAACATATATCCTGTATCGTTATCACTAACGATGTTCCAAGTTAAACTTTACACTTGCAATGATAGTAAACTCAGGCTTTTGGGCGTAAACGTGAACTTTAATTTCTCGCAATCTAATTGGTTTAGCCATTGATGGTATTAAGGCCATTCTCTGTTACATTGTACTTTTATGTTCTTCTTTGAAATTTAATTATAAAGTAAAGCTATTAACGTTTCACTTCCAAAGTTTATGTACGGACTTAATGATTCGGGTGCCATAAGCACTAGCAAGGGGTTAGATTGAGGAGTATTATTTGTCACCTTAGCCTGATTGCTAATTTTGTTAAAGTAATTAGTGATGATGATCACATGTACTTTTAGGCACTCTCAATACAAGGCCATTGTATTATAATTACAAAATGTTGTATCCCATTGGTTGAATTAATTATTTTAAATTAATCATTGTTCATTTTTTCTGAATATCTAATAAACTATCTTTGAACTTAGTTTCTGGTTACTATTTTCACTCTTTCATCCTTAGGTACAAAATGCAAAATATATAGTTGTGTAATAGTCTAGTCAGAGGTATCATTACTACATTTGTCCTTTATTATGTATTTTGAACCCCTTAAGTTAGGCGTCGGGTATGAAGTCGGGTTCAAGTAGTTGGAGTTAAGGGAGTGGGGGGCGAGGTGCAGTGTTGAGTTTAGTGTCAGCGGGAGATACACGTGCGCAAAGGTGGCTGAGGTACGTCACACCCGACCTCGTAGTCGGTGTTACATTTGTAGGTGTTATGTTGGTGCTGTGCTAATTGATCTCATAAGACCTTTTAGTTATTTTTTCTATTTTTATAATTAGAAGATACTATAGTTATGATGATTAACCAAAGAAGTTGTAATTTTGTTAGAATTTTATACGAAAAAATGTTAAACTACCAAAACTTGTACTTTTTCAAAGAAAATATAGACACTTTGTTATTTCAATAAAAAAAAATCTTTTCAATCTTAAACATAGTATTTTATTTACTCATCTTGTTGAATGGATACTATTATTAATATCCCAAGTAAAAAAATACTTAATACACAATTATAGTATCTTACCCGCCTCATAGCTGGTGTAACAATTTCTCACCTCAATCATGCCGGGTTAATTAAGGATGTCAAACTCAATTCTTTGATAACCTTTATACCCTCGATTCTTACTGTGGGAAAGAATCGAGAATCGATTTAAATATTACATTTCTCAATACTTTTATTTTTAGCTCTCAATGAAAATACTGGCAATTAAGAAAGCCAAAATTCAAAATGAGCAGTAATCATTTTTCTTTCATATTAGTTTATTTGCCGTTATTTGCTACATATTTTGGTTTATTTAACAACCCTTGGTGAATTTAAAAGACTCGTGTTTTCGAGACTTGTCTATTGTACCTTTTTTAAAGATTTTTACTCAGTAAGGATTTATTTGTAGTTAAAAATACATGTTTACTAATGAAATTCCTAATTATTTTATTAATTATATATGTAGGCCTAATATGCTTTAGTACTTGGAAACAGATATTTTTCTTTGTTAAAACTAAAAAATAATTCTTTTATATTACTATTTAAATTTTTTGTTTTTTTACTATGCTATGAAGTTAAATAAATATGTTTTTATATGAGGTTGGATGCTTGGAAAAACAATGAAATGGGAAATCTTCAAGAATTAAAAAAATCTAGGTTGAACTTAAGAATCGAAATCGAGAAAAACAGCTTTTATGACATCTCTAATTTTTACATTTCAAAAAATATAAAATTAGTTTTGCTCAGTTCTAAATATTAAAATGTTCTTGAAAAATGTATATTTACTTGTTTACAATCACCTCTCCTACCTTTTCTCAATGAAACCATAAAAAACAACCTTGACATAGCTTTTGGAAAAATCTAATGTGTAAAAATAATCTTCCCTACCACCACCACTGAATATCCTGTATTTTATTTTGGTAAGGGTGGCAACCTTATGTTGCACTACCTATTATGTTGATATTGTGTTAACAGGTTTGTTCTTCTTAAGGAGAAAAACATGTTGTTGACCATGGAACATACATGCAAAGAGAAAGTCAGGTTATTCCCAAATCCAGAGAGAATTGACAAGGTAGGTGCCATAGCCATGAAAATTATTATTACTATTATTATTAGTTCAAGTGCCTCATGCTTTGAGAAAGATTTACAAGTAATTGCACCAATGGCTAAGTGATTTAAGGCACCAGAACTCATAATGTAATTGGTCATTGTTAGGAACACCGACTGTTCGCGATCATGGAATGTTTGAAAAAATCCATTTCATAAGTACCACAAATAGTTTCAAGCTCAACAAAATCACTATTGCATAATTTTTAGTTCACAAAATAAAACAAAGGTATTTGTAAATGTAAAATAGAAATTTTTTTCACATATTCTTAGGAATACTCGTATTTTAAAATGTAAATAATGTTTTATAGGTTAAATTCCATTTATAGTGTAGTCTATAATCACACTCTTAGATAATATATAACAGATATTACATATAAAAATAGTTTATAATCCCCATAACAGGTTTCAAAAACATTTTTTTAAATAGATGGATCTTACTCTAAGGCACTAGTAACTCTAAAGTTCATTGCCAAACTTAGAAAAGTACACCACCTATCCCTCTCTTGAGCTAGTTCTATCCAGCCCTATCTCTTTTAGGTCCATTCTAATACTGTCCTCACATCTGCGTCTAGGTTTTACAAATGGTTTCTCCCGTTGGGTTTTCCAGACAGTACGGTGAACACTGTTCTAGAATCTTCCATATGCGCTGTATGTCCTGCCCATTGTAATCAACGAGACTTGACTATCCTAACATTATATTGTGATGAGTACAGGGTATTTGACTCATCATTTTGTAACTTCCTCCACTCCCAAATAGCCTCATCCCTTTTTGGATCAAATATCTCCCTAAGCACCTTGTTTCCGAACACCCTAAATTTGTTTATGTCATCTAAGGTCAGAGACCAACGTTTCACACCCAGGGAGAGATAAGATAAGATTATTTCTAAAATATATGGTCTCTAGTCATTGTTGATGAGGTCAGAGTTTCAAATCCCATTCAGGCGCACTGCTAATTATTTTTATAGGTGTTTTTCTATCTCTCCTGGCAAATGCATTTAGGCCTACTTAAAATTAGTATTTTTTCCATGTGTCCTTAAATTAGTCTGCTGTTAATACAATATACATATAGTTAATATTCAGACATATTGACAAGGATAGATAGCTCAGTAAGTAGAGCAGTGAGCTTGTAAAACCAGATGACTAGGGTTCAAATTCTTGTCACGGTGTTGATTTTCTGAATCACTCCATTAGAATGTCATCTGGAAATATGTGTTTGTTTTAATAAACACATGGTTGTTGTATTAAATGTCTACTATTATCAATATTTTCCAAGAAAAACTGTTTGTGGATGTTATTCATCTTTTAGGTAGAAGAGAGCATGGAGAATCTGGAGCAAGTTGTAAGAGAACGGAACAGAGCCTACTTTCAACTGGAAACTGGAGAAACCGGAGAACGTCCAGGAAAACCAAGTGTCAATGCGTTCGGTGAGTTCTTGCCCAAAATCTGAGTAACATTTCAGTCACAATGGTTTATAAATTATTAGGTTATAGTCTTGTTTTAAAGATTGGCCTTTACTGGTCTTTAAAAGGGGTTGGACTTTATGTATGGCATCCAGTTCATAGTTTTTAAGTTCAAACCCAGGTTGATTAAATATGCATATTCTAGTAGAAAGTGTTGCTATTATAATAATAATATATCATCTAGTTATTAGCATACCCATAGTAATGTATGCAGCGGAATCTTGGACTTTGGATAAAAGAGAAACAAGGAAAGTGGAGACCTAGGATTGAAGTTTTTGAGGAGCATGCTAGCTGCCCCCAGAAGAGATGGGATTAGGAAAGAAGTTGTAAGGTCAAGAGTTGAGTTATAGGGGGTACATGAGATAGTAGAGGAAGCTAGGATGAGATGGTATGGACATGTAATGAGGATGGAAGGGGAGAGGATTCAAAGGATATTAATGGATATGAAGTATGTAGTGCAAAGACCGCAAGAAAGACCAAGGAAGAGATAGCAGTAAGTGTGCAAGTGAGAGGAGTAGAATGGTGTAAGGACAGAGGGAGATGGAGGTATTTTACTAAACAGACCTGGCCACAGGCTGGAAACGGTTCATGATGATGATAAATCTAGTTGTTCTTAAAGGGGGTGCCGTAAAAATAATGGGGAGTTAAAATTATTTACAATTGTTATTCAATTTTTATTATTTATAATTGTTATTCAATTTTTAATATTTCATTTATTTTCATCACCTCATCTATTCATATTAATATTTATCAAATTGAATGGTTCTTGATTTATTTATTTATTTTTACCTTTGTATATAACTATTACATACCTTTTGGTTGCTTGATGTTGCGCAACATTGTAAAGTGACAAGTTGATTACTTTTAATATGAATTCCATCTTTCTTGGCTTGGAAAAAATCAACACTTTTATTGCATAGAGAATGTGTTTGTTTTATGAATAAATATGTAAACATATTGTAAATACTTTATTTCAATCTCTCTTATAGATGCAATAATAATGTTAAAGTTTCGATCCCGCTCACCCAACTCAAAACAATTTCATTGGTGTGGTCATGAGCTACATGTGATGTTTAGCTCTTTGATGTTAAAATGTTAATACTCTGTTTACAGGCTTGAACTACTTCCATAAGATGAGTGAGCATTTAATACCCAAGTGGATGAACACAGCCTGGAAAAAGAAATTTGTATTTAACAAACCAGATCCATATGTGAAAACATTCCTCTCATTATACAGAGAAAAGCTGTGGTCACTCAAACGGAAGGAAGCGAAGTAAGTACAGTTGAACATCAACCATCCAAAACTATCAGGGAGAGTACACGTTTGAAAAAATGAATCGTCCAAATAACTCAACTCATTTTTTTACAATATTGAATTTTATTAATATATTTTTTTTAAAGTTGACATTCATGTTGTTTTTTGTACAAAACAAATTTTTCCTGTGCATATTTTCCCTTAGGTGTAATTTCATACTTTTAGTTCTTCAAACACTCTCATCACTATTTAAAATAATTAACAAAACCAACTAATTCTTCATAATAAATAGTACTTGAGCTTAAAGTTATTTTTCATCAGTGAGTTAGTTATTCTATGTCCCCAAAGCCCCGCAAATTAAATTTATTTCTCATCTAGTTGCTTTTATATTTTTTTCAAAGATTTTTTTTCCTAAAACAAATAAGAATACCCAACATTTTTTTTAATAAATAAAAGATATTTCTCTTTACAAGATCTGTACTGTACACTAAAATATATTTTACCTTTAACTAATTGTTATTAAGCTAAAATAAAGATCAGAAGAATCTTAACATACCAGTAACGGTACCCTAATCTTAGAGCATTATGAAGTGTGAAGCCATTATTGAATTAATTTGAGAAAGCCATGACTTACTATGTTAAGAACACTGTACCTAATCAGAATTTTGTATTGAATAATTGAATCGTCTACACTTTACGTTAGTCTTTTTGTGTGGAAGGAGTATGCAAAACCATAAATCACATCAGTACACCTGTCCAGGACTTGAACCCTGATCTCCCCATTAATGTCTAACCAGGAAAAACTGATACCTTTGTCAGCATGTCCAGAGGTGTGAATGTGAGGGGTAGCTAAACTTAATTAATAAAGTGTATTTACATATAAGTTATACAATATTACCCGCCTCGGTGGTGTAGTTGGCTAACGCGCTAGTCGTGTTGAGCCCGACTGCCGAGGACGGGGAGATCGAGGTTCGAATCTCGGTCGGGTGAATTGGGGGTGGTTTTTCCTAAATGGTTTTCCACTCTCCCTCCACGCAAATGCGGGTTCACTTCCTTCAAATTCAACCTTCCCAATTCCTAATCCAATAGCGTAATTAGTACTTAGGCGTATAACCCGAACGGGTAGTAAGACGCGGTGCTCAATAATAATAATAATATACAATATTTAGGACTTTGCAAGAATGACATTTTGACTTTGAATTTTCGGACAGGAAATTACAATTTCCTGTGGGATTGAGACGAGAAACAGGAAACATTTAAAAAATAATTTCCCATGTTAGGCTTATATTTATTCTTAAAATTTGTAATTTTAGTCCAAATTAGCCTTCCCACTAATTTCAATATAAAAAATTAAAAACTAATTCTATATTTTCAAATAAGTTAAAAATTATTTTGAATTGAGTCGGGGGGAAAAGGGACAAAAACTATGATTTAGTTGCAGTTATAGGTCTCAATAATAAATTTAAATTTAGTAATCTTGTAGAATTTTTGAAAGGAAAAAAATATGTACACTTAAACATTTTATTTTATTTTTAAACTGTAAATTTTCCAAATTAAATTTGTCTAACAAGTATTGATTAATGTTTTGACGTAAGATATAATAAATTACCTAAGCCTCATGTAATTATTATAATTTGATATTTTTAACCAACCATTTTTGGTTTAGATATAAATAAATTCTAAAAATTGATTTTAAGATTGTCTAAAAAAATCCACAGTGTGAATTTTAATAAATACTTAAACAAAAACATTCATATAGATGACAAAAAAACTTTCTCAAATAAGCCTACATCTTAGTAAACCTCTCACTAAAATTGGTGTTACTCCAAAAATACTAGGGTATCCCACTATTATTATGTATGATGACATGATACAAAATAAAATTGATGCCATTCCAAATAATAAGATAAACTTAATAGATGGGATTTAATTAGGGATGTGCGAGAACATTTTTTTAAATTCGAGACGATCTCAAGATGGAAATATATTATTATTAGCACCGTGTCTTACTACCCGTTCGGGTTATATGCAATGGGAATATAAAAAAGTATCGAGACACGAGACAAGAAATAGTCTTTTAAAAGCATAAAAATGTAAATTATGTTTATTAAAGTAAATATATAGTCCTTTTTGACATTTGAGCTGATGCTTGCTTTAGATTGTCCTATTGTTCATTCAAACACTCGAGGTTATTTATAACCAAAACATTCTTAATAAAGGCTGTTTTTTTGGGGGGAAATGCAGCCTATTTTTGGGTTATTACGGTATTATTGGAAATAATAAATTCCTGTTTTGGTTTTTTAATTTCTTAGGGCCATTAAGTTGCCTTTTTTTTTTAATTTCTTGAATTTTCGAGATCCATTTTTTAACTTTTGAGACGAGATTGGGATTTTCTTTCTTCTCTCGAATTTTCAAGACATTTTCGAGTCTCGCACATTCTTAGTTTTAATGTGAATAAGTGTGGTGAAGATGTATTTTTTGAATAATTTGATACTTAAAAACACTTTTATAATTATTTTGAGCTAAAATTTAAGTTTTCATGGCTTAATTCTATTCAGGGATAGATATTAGGCTAATATCAATTATATATAATGCGATTATGTTATTTAATCTTGCTCATTTGTGTTGATTAGGTAGTTTTAAAATAAAAGCAAATTAATTTTAAGGTATTCGTCTACTTACGGAAGATAAGGTTAATGATTTAACTCTAGTAAATTAATACTATCTTTAAATAATAATGAATATTGAATACAAACGTGACATTAGTAGATGGTCCTTAATTGTAACTTTTTAATAAAATCCAGGAAATAATTTTAACTGCCCAAGTTTCGGGAATATTCAATTTCCTGAATTTCAGGATCCCGCACAAGCCTAACCAGATTAGGCCTATTTTCAATAACTATTTCAATAATTATTAGTAATTATCTTAACCGTTAGTGAATTTATCAGTGTTAAATCTGTCTGTGAAAAGTTATTTTATATCCCCCCCCAATCCGCAACCCCACCCATATTTATAACCACAACTAATAATCCCACAGCTTGGCTTTCTCAGTAGAACATCAGCTGATCTTTTTAATTCATATGCTTTACATTTAATCCTCAGCTATTAATAATAATCTAGCTCAAAGTGCTATATTTATTACATAAAGTAATTCCATATTGTAAAGATACATCATCATCATCATCATCAACAGCTTCCAGCCACTGACTGGGTCTGTTTGGAACATAAGCCTCTCCAATGTATCCTTTATCCCCGCCATCTCCCCTCCTCCACAATTACCTGATATTATCCTCTCTCCTCCACATTTATCTGCATTCCCTTCAGCCACCTGTCCCCTTGGTCTTCCTCTTGGCCTCCTGCCCAGCATCTTCTCCTTCATTCTCCTTCATTCTCCTCGCATGATCATACCACCTTAGTTGTGCCTTCTCTATTCTGTCCTTCACTGGCTCCTCCTTAACTATTACTCTCACCCTTTCATTTCTCTTCCTATCCTTCCTATCTTGTCACTTCTATAGTACTTGTCAAAAATATTATTTTACAGGCTTGGGTTCTGTTTTCATCCTGCTCCTTCATTACTCACGTTTGTAGTACATAGTACATTTTGTAGATCACTCCTTTATGCTTGCTTGGCACATCCCTCTACGTATATGGATACATGCACCTACAATTTTCATTATTTAAATTTATTTTTATAACTATCTCTAAATTGTTTTACAGTCGTCAACGAAGTCATGTGATGCATCTGTTGAAGAGGTTCCCAAATCTCGACAAAGTGGCGTTGAGGGAGCAATATCCCCAAGTCGACCTTGAAAAGGCCCTTCAACAAGGCAAAAGTCGAGGACATCATGGTCAAAACACTGCCTAGGGTAATACTGAAGTCATTATAGAAGATAAACTCTTTAATTGAGGCTTTCTTTGGCATAACTGTGTTAACTAGTGAACAAATAAATAATCGGAGTGTAAAACTAGGAAAGAAAATAGTTCATTCATTTCTGAAAGAGTACAATGTTGAGTATAAGAAAAGGAGGTAGCTTTAACTTCACCATTAAAGTCGATTATTATTATGTGCCAGGAATGTGCCTGAAGCTAGAACAAAGTTAAAGCCAAACTTCTAGAAGGATTTATTTCTTGAACAATGTGTTGTTATTATCTTAATTTAATTTTATTTTCCTGATACCTAGTTCAATAAATGTGGTGTTGCGAGAGGACCCCTTTGGTGTCCAGGCACCACCCCCCCAAAGGAAGCATAGAAGTTGAGGGGCTGAAAGGGGCGTAAAAGCTCCCCCCAGCATTTTTGTTGTTTAATATTAGCCACTTCATTAAGTTATTTAAAGGAGGCTCACTCTATATTCTTACCCCTTTATTCTCTTTTTTTCCTCCTTTTAATCCTGTTTCGGTGGCCACGTGGTCTAACGCACTGCTATCGTGTTGGACTAGACTGCCAAAGATGGGGAGATCGAGATTCGATCCTGGTCGGGTGCACTGAGGGTGGGTTTTCCATTCTCCTTCCACACAAATGCAGGTGCACTTCCTCTCAATTAAACCTTCCCAATCCCTAAATCATTAGTGTAATTAGTACATGAATGGGTAGTAAGACACAGTACTAAAATAAACAACTTTCCCTCTGTTTCTGGTACCAACCCCAAATTTTTTACAAGTGTTACAACCTTAACACCTTGCTCCTGCTATGTGTGTCACTAAACATACATATAGTTGTTATTGATATGCGACCAGACTTTATGCAACTAACACTAGTTTATGAACACAGAATGATGAAGGTAAATTTTATATAATATTTTTATGTGTAGTTCACCATCTCTAGGTACTTTGTTGCAAAGCTGGAAGCATTTAAATATGTAAACAAGTATGTATTCAACCACTACAAGTCAAATACTTTCAATAAGTTCATTGAGTAAACCTTGAAAATTTGTTTTTTGGTTGCTTGCAGAAGCCACTGAGTTTTCTCTAGTTTTCCATTCATTGTTTATTTTAAAAATGTTTTCGAATAAATATTTGTATGATTGTAGCAGTAAAAATTCTTCTAATAGTAAATTTTGGTTTTATTGTGTATTTTTATGCGATCTGTTTTGATTTATTTAACATCAATGTGTTATATTAGTATTAAAGATCCATGGGTCAAAGCCTATATTTCTTGAATCTGAATCTTAAATTTATTGCCTTTATTGGTTACTTCTCGGAACTAATATATTTCTCAGCTATCTCGTTTTTACTTAAGCAGTAGGAGTTTAACATTAGAATACGAATAGTGTGTTGGATATTTAAATATAATGTTTTCAAAAATAATATAAAATACAAAAATATTGTTTATAAACTGTTAGTACTTTAAAAAAGAACTTAAAATAAATGGTTGACTTAGAGCAGTTGTGCACAACTTGCAGCCCTTAACCTTACCATATGAGACCCGTGAGAGATCCACATAATTTAAATTTGTGTTTGGGAATACTACCAGAACATCAAATTTTCGGGATTTTTATTAAAAAAAATGCTCTCCTAAAGAAATAGAAGCATTGAACAATCATTCTTTAAAATCAGCAACATTATTTGGAAGCACCAAATAGGTGAACAGTAATTTTCTTTGATGAAACAGATCAAATTAAGAGTTTGTTCCCATCTGACTAATATTTGTCTTGTATAGAACCCACTATTGACTGACTTATAAAAAACAAAACAGTGTCTAGTCTCCCTCTAGGCCTGCCATAAGTAGACATTACTGGCGGCTTATTTATATTTTAACTTTTATAAACATATGCATTCTTTCAAATAAATAATTTTAGTGCAATTTGTTTGTTATTTGAAAGTGTTTATTTACCATACTCGTTAAAATTTTTCTTTTGGAATATAATAGCTACCTATCGCTTCTGTGACCTTAAGTGTTTTTTGAGCTATGATTTAATAGTTTAAGAGTAGCTGTGCAAGTTTTTAATGTCTCATAACTAAGCTTTCCAATCATCATTTTCACTATAATAATGGATAGGCGTATTGGTAAAGTTAGGAAACGGAGGAAG